>JAIZAY010000319.1:0-60161 GCA_029531755.1 Holothuria leucospilota
AAGGGTCTTTGATCAATATGTAATATATAAACAGTCTAGATATGAAGCATACGTAGGTGAAAGGTTCTGGTTCTTCGGAGATTCTACTGCAGGTGATGACGTATATATAGCACGTACGTACGTTGTGACTACACTGCGCGCTAGGCCTGTAAATGGCAGAAAAACATGTTAACAGTTACAAGGAACGCTGTTAACATCAAATATCGTAATCCATTTTTCGGTCCATTCGTCAAGTTCGTCAACGGAAAACATGGTTACGGCATGGCAACAACCTTGAACTATGACACAGTAAAATTGACGATGTCGACGTTTGAAATTAAGAAGGTGGGGGACTTATTGGAGATGTCCCCCCTTCCAAAAAAGTGAGGGGGCGCGTTCCCCCATGATCCACGCCCATGGAAATACCCAGACGAACACAAGTTGTGCCAATAATTTCCTTAGATGCCTTCAGAAGTTCTGGCATTTTTTCGATGCACTTGCTAAAGAAGCCCTACAGATGGACGTCACCAATCTCTACTTGCCTCAGACTGATTACCGCCCTAAGATCAATGGCTTTGTAAAATCGAAATGGCAACAACTATGGGATTCCTTTTCCGAAAACAAATTGTACAGAGTTAAACCAACGGTCGGTAACGGGGGACATGGAACCCCCAGTAAACGGAGAGATGATTTAGTTCTGACTAGGGCTCGCATCGGTCACACCTACCTTACCCATGCCTATTTACTTCACGGGGATGAGAGACCATATTGTATACCTTGTGATTGTGCTGTCACCGTCAGTCACATTCTCGTTGACTCGCCAGAAGTACTACGCTGTGCCAGAAATGAAAACTTTATTTGAACAGACAGATCCTTCCCTTATTTTGGACTTCCTCAAGGAAAGTAAACTGTACAGAAATTTTTGACATGACTCCCGCATTTGTCTGGACCCTTTAGTGGAGTTTGACCCCGCCTTTTTTAGTTAATTGTACCCCAACATTGCCCCTTTTTCTTTTTTAGATGACACTAATAACACAGTCGTGTTGGTGTGTCGTAAAATCCCATCTAACCAGGGAGCTGCCACGGATGGAGATACAACGCCGGCCAACCCTTTGAACTATCTGTTCAGCCGCGGTCGTAAAAACACACATTATGTCGTAAAATCATTCATCGCGCCCTTCGGCCATGAACAGCTGCAGCTCACAGGTTCTTCCCAGCAAGGTAGCGATCGGACATGTCCGTAATTATTCGTGCTACGTCGAGCTTATCCGTAGCACGTTCGGGCACGTTCTTGTGCTGTTTTCATACCTCACTCGACTTTTGCATGCAGTGTTAGTGCAGTACATTCAGTGCATCAGTAGTATACAGAATATTGTAATTTCGTACATTGCCAGATATTTTTTAGGACCTTTAGCAACTTTCACTAGAAAAAACAATGACTGGAGAGTTTAATTTGAGCGATTACGAAGACTTTTTGGACGCGATCGAAAGTGAGGAGACCGCTGAATTTTCAGCTGGTGACGCAGGTACAAGCTTAACCAAATATCCTTCTTCACTTGCTCATAGCACGAGAAATTATAAGACCATTTTCACGACTTTTGCCTGCTTAGGCCAGAGGCAGTTGCCTAAGGCTATATAATAATTAATACAACACAGGACTTAGCCTACATACAGGTGCCTAGGCTATGTACTGTACTAAATAACGTTAGAACTGCCTGTGGCTTAGGCTAGCAATTGCAGCCACGCTTACGACTGCGTCGGCCTAACGTTAAAGTTAGCCAGCAGTAACCGATAAGGGTTTTTTTTACTTGACTACAGCCTACTTTATAGCTAGAAAAGCATACTGTGATTTGAACCAGTAAAAGTGAAGCACCATTTCCATTATTGTGGAATCTTCAGTAGGCCTAGGCCTAGCCTAAACATGAAATTCAAATTCAATGTGGAATCTTCAGTAGCGTAAACATAAAATTCAAATTCAATATGGCCTCATGCAACCAAAACATTACAAACTTTGCATCTGACTATTCAATGTTTGAAAATTTGTCTGTAAAATAAAGACTTTCTTTGGGAATAAGAATTTTTTCATCCTTAATCATTTTCCATCCGAGCTACTGTTGCAGTTGTAGGCTATCATGGTTTGTAATGAACCAACTGTTTTCATTTTAGGCCTAGGCCCATCAGTTTTATGCATTTGCAAACACTTGAAAATTTTTGGCTAAGAATAGACTTCTAAAAATTGTGAAGTGCCTTCTTGCAAAAGAGAGATTAGATCTGTAGATTTTTCAGTTATGCATGTTTTCATTTTATCAACAGACATCGGCAGCCTAGGGGAAAGTACTTAAAGTGCAGGAGTGGCATCGCAGTCCAGTGGTACACAGGGTAAGGTTTCTACGAAAAAGGGTAAGCAAAAGGAAGATATTTTGGTTAAACTGACTCCTTGTACCTGTATGTAATTTAAAATGCACTTTCAATGTAGTTTATACTAGACCTAAACCTCCCCTAAGGTTTTAAGATCAGGACTCCAAAGATTTGTTCTATTGGGTTGGCACCACGATTTGTTAAAAAGGTTTTTTTTTTTTTTTGTAAGAATGCAAGACTCACTAAGCTTACCATTAATTTAGGAACAACCACCCCTAATTTAGGGTTGAATTAATCGAGTGAGAAATGAGCAAAGAATATGTGAAAAGATGAGATCCATGCTTCCTTCAGGAGAAACTCACGTGGAGACGGACCACAAATTGTAAATATAACACGTTATGGTTATTTTCATTTGCTATATATCAAAATTACTTTTTCATAAATTTTGGCTTGACCTGAAACTCAAGTTTATCTTTCTTAGCATCAAATTGTGTAGCCACCACATTAGAATGGATGTTTCAATTGTTCCACAGTTCCTAAATTACCTTTTCTGCAAATATAGATCACATCCAAAATACCAGTCAGGAATCAAATTTTTGGGTCGAATGCACACTTTTATGGAGGATATTTTTCATAGTATTTGGTATCTTTCACTATCATCCACTTTCTTCTTGGGGCTATTTATGGTTATGTGGGGGCAAATTCTGTCCATCCCTCCCCTGTATTTTGTGTGTGGGGTAACATAATGCTAGTTATAAGTTTACCCCAATATATAGCATATTTGCTTCGTGGTTTCCATCTGCAAGAAAACCTTTATGCACTTGCTGCCAACAGCATAGTTATGACCTTAGTGATAATTGGAGTCATCCAAGATGAAGGTTCAAGCCAAACATCCATCTGATATTGGACTGCCAGTGACCTCTTATGTGGCTGTCATAATTGCTAGAAGGAAAATAATCATCTCACTTAATTTTGCAGTTGCAATGATAATTGATTGGATGTAAGCAGAAAAATCCTTCAGAATTGACTTGAAACAGCTGCCTGTCTCCCAAACAAGTTTTAAATGACATCTTTCTTTCATTCAACCTCAGCTCGAACAGTGTATCCTGAGGAGATTTTTGAAGTTTCCAGAGTGCCAGCAATTTCTTTATTTAAGAAGACACTGGAGTCCGTAGAAACAGAGGAGGTGGCTATCCAAGTAAAACAGTTAGCTGGAAATCTTTTTCAACAGGTGCAATCAAGTGCAGTGCAAGCATTCTCCTCTGCCATTGTTAGTGGTATATGGGATTTAATTAAGCCTTTACAAGGGATGTCATGGTCGGAAAAGACAAGATTTGAGATGTGGCAGCGGTTTCACAGTTACAGAGGCAGTGAGGAGGTTGTCAACAAGTGGCAGTGCCTCTTAAAGGATGTTGAGCAGTGGAATGACAGTGCTGCTGAGATTGTTCTTCTTCAGTACATTCTGAAAAAAATCACCAGTTGCTGCTGTTTCAACTCATGGAAGCAGACATGCCACAGGAAGAAGCAGAAGACACAGCTTTGATTCTTGAGCCTCATGAGGAGCAGGCATTGAGATATTGTGCAGGTTATGTGCCATTTAAACTTATCAAGAGGTACAGGAAAGTTGGCAAAAGTGAAACTGCGGACAAGTTTGTAAATGTTCTTAGTACATGGGCACACTTTCCAGATAGAGAGGACACAGGCTTCTTGACCTACACAGAAGATTGGATTTCGACCCAAAACAGAGGGGGTCTTTTCACCATCAACGATGAAACATTCAGATTTTTTAGATGTATGGAAAAGGTGACACAAATGACATTGAAACCAAAGAACTTAACTACTTTACAGCAAGTAAATGTGATGAAACATTCAGATTTTTTAGATGTATGGAAAAGGTGACACAAATGACATTGAAATCAAAGAACTTAACTACTTTACAGCAAGTAAATGTGAAAGGACTGTTGGTGGGCAAAATTCATAGGGATAAATATGTCCAAAATATGTGGAATAAGATATGCACTGACCTTTCACCAGAATTGAAAAGTAAACTTTTTGAAGTCATGAAATGTTTTGTGACAATGCGTGTCAGTGCATATCTTCGTGTAATTCAAATGATCGAAAAGGGGAGAAAAGGTACAATTTCCAAAAAGGGGGCAAAATCATTGCGCAAAGAGTTGTCCACACACTAAGGTATTGTACTTTATCACAATTTACTATGTTGTTTTCTTTATTTAATCAACTTTTCATAATTTTTGTCACTTTATATTCAAGATGAATTGAAGCCGTTATTGATTAAATGCATTTGCCTGTCGCCTGTCAGTTGATATGTTCATTATGTAAGTACAAACTTAAGTGCAGGGAGCTGCCGTTCCCTGCTTAAGTAGGTCACATTTATATCCTGAAGAATTATGGACCAGCCAAGATGTGGTTTGCACCCTAAGACCTATGCAAGTAAAGTTTCATAAATTTATATTGTGCCTAATTTAAAACAATTATGGTAATGTGCCTTACAAAGCCAAGTAAAGACAAATGAAACGAAATTAGTAGGGATGTACCCACACTGGGCGGTACAAGGTTTTGGCACTTGGCACTCGGCACTCATGCAATACACACAGCACTCTTGTTTGAACTTATAGCAAAATATTCCCACAACTCCTTGAACATTATTTTTAAAAACTCATAATGTTAACATTGGCTTGTTCATAGTCATGAAATTACCTTAAGATTGTATCACATTGTACTGTATAATCTAAGGTGCCTTAGGGAAGCATTTTTGAAAAGGATGGGAACACCACCTCCCCAAAGGGTGGGAACACCACCTCCCCTCCTGTTAGACCCTTTTTGGTAGGAAAAAAATTAAAATAAAAAAAAAAATCATCCCTGACCTACAATGTGCACCTTCACCTGCAGTGAAAATGAAAGAATGCCCTGGTATAAAAAGAAAATCATTGGTTGATATTTGCAGGTATTTGTATACTTTTTCAAATATTTCAGAGTAACTCTACACAATACTACGGCAGAACATATACTGTGGACCCTTTCATGTATCTTTCTAAATGGAGTTGCCATGAGGAACATCACTGCTTTAGGCACGGTCTTTACTAGATGTAAGCCATGAACTTGTAAGCCAGTTATTTATAAGAAATCCTGTGATCACATTTTCTGTGAGGGAGGAATATCAAAACCGAAGATAAGGAAGTCTACAACAAAGAAATTGATCCTGTACTATTTAAATACACTTTTATATGCTTCTTTGCTTATCACTTAGTCAATGCACCACCCACAATGAAGAATGGTTCTCTTTAACATTATCCAGAAATTCCTGAGGAATGAATGGTTATGAATACTGGTTCAAATGAAAAGTATCATTTGCTTATCCTGTTTGCATAACTGCCTGAAAGAGATCTTTATGCAGTGGAATAGACTGACTCATTGTTTGGTAATGTAAAAGCAGGGAGTTAGCTGCAACAAAATCCTGTCAAGAGAAAAATACAGCAAGCTCATATTCAAATAGGGATTTGTGTAGTACTACCAGGGAGCTGCCACGGCAGCTCCCTGGTACTACCAGTATTTATAGCAAGATGCTGAAATATTACAAATATTACAAATCTCTTACTCCAATTTGGTGAGACTGCAGAAAACAGTTGTGCTTGCGTGGGTTCCGAGTCACGTGGGCATACGGGGAAATGAAAAGGTCGACGCACTAGCTAAATAAAGAAGCCCTACAGATGGACGTTACCAACCTCTACATCCCCCACACTGATTATCGTTCTCAGATCAACTGCTACATAAAATCCAAGTGGCAGGAACTGTGGGATTCTTTCCCCGAGAACAAATTGTACCGAATTAAACCAACGGTCGCAACTGTGAGTAATGCAGTCCCCAGAAAGCGACGAGACGATTTAGTCCTGACTAGGGCTCGTATCGGTCACACTTACCTTACCCATTCCTACTTACTTCATGGTGACGAGAGACCATATTGTATCCCATGTGATTGTGCTGTCACCGTCAGTCACATTCTCGTAGACTGTTGTGAATACTCTCATATTCGTCAGAAGTACTACACTGTGCCAGACATGAAGACGGTATTTCAACAGACAGACCCTTATCTCATCCTGGACTTTCTCAAGGAAAGTGACCTTTATAGGACGTTTTGACATGACTCCCGCGCTTGCTTTCGTGTTGAAATTTCAAATAGGATTATGCCTTATCCTTGCCCTTTTTAGCTAACTTTCTCCCAAATTTACTTTTACTTTTTACTTGCTGACACTATATAACACATTCGTGTTGGTGTGTCGTTAAACCCTATCTAACTAACTAACTACAAATCTCAGGGGTTGCTAAAGCTGAAGACTGTTTCTTGGGCATGACTCATCATTTTCATTCGAATTGATACCTCATTGTTTACCCTATCCTGGGATTGCATGGCAATCCCAGGAAGGCAATGATTTCATAAATTCTGAGTTTGCATTTCTTAAATGCCAGATGCAAGAAATCAATGTTTAACCAGGAAGTGGCAACTCCCTGTTTTAATACTGTTTACTAAAAGAAAAAATGTCCTAGATCTTTCATTCACCCCTCCATGTGCACCTGTTTGTTGAGCCATCAAACCTCTGGGAAAGAGTAACCAAGACATTGTTCAGATTTTAAGAATACAAAAATAAATATTGATGTGATGTCTTAAGGATTGAGAAAGGGGTTACACTGTTGTGATATTGGTGATATGTGAAAATTGGGGCACCACCCCTTTTAAGTGTGTTATGTCTCATCAGGGAGCTAGCACGGACAGCGCCCTGGTCTCAGTAAGTTTGCATTATCATTAATCGAAGCCACAGCTTTTGTTGTAGAGATTGCTCTAATTTGTTCTGTCCAAATTGTTGTCCTCTGTTGCTGAGGGTTACCTTGACTAAGATCAGTGCTGAAGTGTTTCCACTTGCTATCGCTGAGGGTTACCCTGACTAAATTCTGCTACAGCTTCCATGGTATACGACTGCTAAAATTTGTTCCATCCAAATTGTTACCCTCTATTGCTTAGAGTTACCCTGACTAAGGTTAATGCCGCAAAAGTGTAACTTACTTGAAGTACGTGCTTCTTCAAGAGACTTCGATATGTACATGCCTGCAAATACAAGAATCTCTAGTTTTGATTTCAACTTGTACAGAACCTAGAAAAGGACAGTAGTCAGCTTTTTCGCTATGCATCCTGAGCCAAATTTCACACTTGAAAATCAGTATAACAGAAAACAGCATACTATGGTGTTTCAGAGTACTTGTTCACCATTTTTTGCCAAAATATTAAAAGAACAATAAAATTTCTTCCAAAGCAATGAACTTACATACATTTATAAATATGCACATAAGTGGGTGATAAGATCCACCCTAACATTGTACAAGATGTTACTTTCAAGAAAGGTATGGCGAAATCAATAAACTTTCAGAAAAAGAATGTAAGTGTTCTAACAGTTATTTGTTATTTTGCCCTCCTTGTGTCATTCTACCCATTAGACCAAAGGTTTGCTAGACTGAAGGCTTTTGATGAAAAATCTGTTTTGGGTTGTAGGTAGGGTAAGGATACCTGTTAGATGCAGGATTAGAATTATGATAAGGATAAGCCCCTGGCAGGCATGAGGTTTGGGTCAGGGCAATGACTAGGTTAGGATTAAGACTTCTGAGTTGGGGTCTTCAGTCCAGTGAACCTTCGATCTAGTTAACCCTGCCCAATACTACACCATTTCTTAACAACTGCAATTTCTGTTAAAAGTGAAACAACTGATTTGAGGAGAGTCGCCCCACCACCACAGCAGACTTGTATTATTCCTGCACTTATATTGGATGCACTTGTAATATCAATGTCCTTGAACTTTGCAAGAATTCTTCATGAAAGTGTGAAAACTGTATACCATTTAACAATTCCTATGTATGACCACAGCAAGCACAAATCATACATATTCAAGGAAATTCAACTGATGTAAGTGCAATTACCAGGCACTTCACACGACTAAAGTCAACGGGGTTTCAGTGAGTGATTTTTCTCCCTCGAGTCTCACTCAAAAAATCGCACTAACTGTGTATAAGTGAGAAAACTATACAGTCCAGGCTTTGTTGTGCAATATGAATATTCATATATCGAAACCAATCAACAGCTGAGAGATTAGGCTCATGAATATAGTAAAATTGGGTGATTTGTGTCTTTGCCACAGTTGTTAGAGTATGCAGGTGAAAAATGAGGCGCACATTCGACAACTGTTGTGAAGGTAACAAGGAAAGTGTCTCCCCATACATTTCATGAATAGGCAAAAATACCATACAACAGAAACTTCTAAGTAACTCCAAAAGAAAACCAAACCATAATTACTCCAATTTATAATAAAAGACGCTCTAATCTACTCAACATGCTTGTTTCCTAGTGATTTTACTTTCTCCAGAGTCTAAATTAAACTTTGTATCTTACAATTCTAACATGTCTTTTTCCATGACTATGACACCCAAATCATGACACTGAGGATGCTCTCAGTAGTCAAACATAACTATCTCAAAGTATTTATACACATAAATAAAATTGAAAAAGCTATTTAATAAAGTATTTACAATGACCTTTTGCCTCACAACAGCATTTATTTAGTATTATTTTAGCAGTTAAGTTCAAGCAGACACTCAGTTTTGGCAACACACAAACCAAGCTTGCAGAGAAGTCAACCGGGCTGCCCCACCTGATGGTCTGGAGTGTGCAATTTGAGTTGTCAATGCACAGACAATTTCTGAAAATTGGTGGCAGTCTTGCCTGTCTTTTCTCAGTGTTTCTTTAACATGCATTACAGAACAGGGAGTTGCCATGGACAAAAGGGTCTGTACAGTTAGTTAGTTAGTTAGTTAGTTAGTTAGTTAGTTAGTTAGTTAGTTAGTTAGTTAGTTAGTTAGTTAGTTAGTTAGTTAGTTAGTTAGTTAGTTGTGTCAGCTAGATAAGAAAGGTAAAACTAAAAAAGAAAAACACTGGGAAAAATCCTAAAATGTCTAGACAAAAGCAAATGCGGGAGTACAATTCTACAGTCAATTCCAAGTACTGTATACAAAATGAAATGCTGAAAAGTCCATAGTATTTACTGCATGGTTACACTTCTATGTTCTGACACAACCCTAATAAGTTCACCTTATTTTAACACTGATCTTCATGTAGACTTGTTGGGATATAGAGATAACGGCAAAAAGAGAGGTCAGAAAAAGAGAGCAGTCACCATATTTACAGGAGTATTCTCTACTTTGCTTACCTTAAGCAGGTGCAAACAGACTAGTGCAGAAAGTATGACATACTGTACATACATCTCAGTCTTACATGACCTAACACACAGTGACGCACGCAGACAAACATTTAAATTATTACCTAGGTGAATGGACACACAATACATGTACACAAAACTGAAAGAAGGGTGTATCAGTGTCTACCATTCTCTTTAAAAAAAGAAAATGGTACAAGACAGACGGCGGCACTTGTGATAAATTCATATCGTGCATGCACACTTGAATGACCATGAATCCATTGTTACAATTATGAAAATAAGTGTGCGTCTGTGCTGCATGGCTGGCCGTGTATCCATGGTGGTACCCAACTAATAATATTTTCCTACTAACACTGTAACCATTTATGATTTGAAATTGAGACCTTCGTCTGAACAGACCTAATATACAAGTTGAAACGAAATTATTCTCCCCCGTCGCATCCTCACACGTCTTAAACCTTCTTTAAAGTGAGACTTTAAAAAGCATACAAGAATATTTGCAAGTTTTTCATTACTTAGAATTCACTATCTGTCCTACATCAAAAGTTTAATACAGCAGAACATACTCTGCCTACATCCTCATGATTAATTATTTTGAATGTTGTGTCCTCTTCTTTTTGGGAAGTGGCTCTTCGACAACACATTCATGGCTACTCTCTCCAACTCTGACATTCCCCCTTCGATGAGGCAACAGCTCTACTGCCGGCGACAATGTTTTGGAGCATATGATGGCCAAACTGCTGCATGGACGGATTATCATGGAATCCTCCTGCACCACGCTGTTTCCCAAAGAACTCCTCAATAGGATCCTGATTGAGTTTATCACTTAAAATATATTCAACACCGTCCATTTGAAGCAACTCATTGGTGACTTCCACAAATGAATTCACTAAAAAGAAAGAAACATTTGAGTCAGTGTATTACTAGGACTACTGCATGGTTATGATAAAGTGATCTTTTGGTTATATTGTAAGCTTTTTCTATATAATGCTTCCATTTCCACTCTGAGAATAAGTGCAGTCTTCCCAGCTTGAACTAAAACAACCTGAAATTCTGATGCATACTGTACTCAGACTTTTTGAGGATACAGCTGGAAGGAGTGCAATGATTGACTACGGCTTCTGAGGCCTTAAACCAGCATAACAGGGGTATTAAGACATGCAAAGATTGAATGCAACTGTATGTGCTCTACCTGAAATGGAGAAACCGTCACAAGTCTCTTTACTCAAGCACAACTTTTGTTTCTCCTTCTCGGTCAACTCAGGGATGGCCTCTGCCTCAGCACGCCATTTGGACAGGAAACCAAGGAAATCATCGATCAGCCACTGTGCATAAGTAAAACAATGCTTGGATATAAAATAAGTGCATCAACAGGGTACGACTTCCAATCCATATGTTTTACTAGGGAAACAAACTGAACACTCAGTCATAACTAGAAAAGACATCTCCCCAGGACTTCCATTTTAAAGTCTTCAGTGTACATCTAAGACCATAAAACTGTTCAAACCATACAAAACAATTTTTACACTTCTTAAATCACAATTCAGAATTTATGTAAGAAACAAATACAAACTGAGGTCAAAATTTTTGCAGCCAATATTTCAGTTTCACTTTTTTTTTCTCTAAATTCTCACATTGGTCCTTCATCTGCTGCCTTTCCATCATAAGATTCATGATAATAGCAATCATTGCATAGGTGCAAGTAGTTTAAATCAGTTATCATACTAGGGACTGCGGCTAACCATGTCTGAGAGTAATTTTGGATGCAAATATATGTGTCCATAGTTTCATCAATATAAAGCACATACCTATCAAAGTTTCCACACTGAAATACTGAATATCAAGACTTTACACACCAGTGCACCATTTCATACAGAGTTTTATTCAATCTTAACTTCCATTTATCATACATGTATACATCAAAATTTAAGATCAAGCTCAACCCAGTGCTCACATACTGTAATTACACCAATGCACAAAGCAAGAAAGGGTGAATGTTGATTTTTTTCATAGTACATTATACAGAACATTTGCACATGAAACACTTCACTTTTTTTCCAGAACATAATAATTTAATCAAACTTTTGCTTTTTGGCATAACTGTATGGGAACACTGAACAGTTTTCCAATCTAAGGTACACTCATTTTTAATCTTGGATCCTCCAACGAAGTGTAGGGCTTTAAATCATCCTTCCTTTTCTTTTGCCACGTATGCTGGTTTGACACGTTGAGCATGTCAAAACACCTATCCATCATACGGATGAAGGTGATAGTGGATTCAAGTTCTGGCTTGTGTATTGCCTCTAAAACATTAGAAACAGTACTGGATAGCACCTACAGTTAGGAAAAAAAAATTACACAGAAGAATGAAGTATAGTATGTTTAACTTGGCTGATAATTTTACGGGTGAACAGGATTGGTGAAAAGATTGGCAAAACTATACGCCATGCCAAACTACCACTGCCTGCGGTTTCATGCTGTAAGTTAATTAGTTGATCCAGTTTTTTGTATTATCAGTTGATCCAGTTTTTTGTATTATTTAACTTATAGCAAGTTAATATGAGTAATTAGGAAACCAATTAGGGTGGTAGTCAACTTGTAAATATTGATTTTGTTTGTAAATATGGAACTACTGTAATTTGTAAATGGGGCTGTGTTTTGTATGTGGGTGGCTTGTGAGGTGCTTGGTTGTAAATATGTTGTAAATATGTATATATGTGTATGTAAGTATCTGTACATATAGTTCTATTACTGTAATGAACATAATTTTCTGTTTGATTTAGTTGTTTGTAAATAGTTTGCTTTTATGTTTCTGCCCGATCCGGTTTGAGTTTTTGTTTTTGTTTGTATGTGCCGTTTCGATGCACTTAAAAAGCACAGGAAACCAATTAGATGCGTGTACTACATTAAAAAATGGAAAGACATTTCTTCAAGCTTATCTAGCACATGAACACAGTTTACTTCCAGCAAATGACTTGCATAGGTACTTTCCTGCATCAATATTTGCAAAAGACAACTGTACATACACAATTAGTCATGATAGCAAATCCTGTGGTCGAACTATATGAAATGACAAACGAAGCGAATACACTGATTACAAATCCAATTCCAGCTAACTGGTGCATTTGTAGCTTGCAGCCAGATGGATTGAGCTCAAGTACCATGAATGAATTACCCGAACAGCTAGTTTCACCTTCATCCTAAGACTTGGTGTGAGGTGCAGATGTTCATAGGTGAGCTTGGGGACAAGTTGTAGTCCTGGGGCTGCTCTGTGACCTCCTTGGTCCCATTCATAGAGCCGCAGGAGCTGCGTCCAGGCAATTCTCTTCCCATTTAGCTGATGGAAAATGGAATGAACTGTTTACCTTTTTTGTACTATTTTTAACCTAAAAACTTTCTTTTTACATGAAACAAACTACATTACTGTTCACGCCCGTCATGGTTTGTATTTTTTCATTCGTTCATTTATGTACCTCACTGTATATAATAATTCATGGTTGTAAGAACAGTTGTTCCAGCAATGCTAAAGTTCCATACTGCTATGTACTGGTATTAACGAAACCTTGAAGATCCTTCCAACAATGAAAAAGGACATAACCACTGTGCCATGTCAGATCTAAATGAGCAAAATGCTGGGTTCCTTCTGTACAGTGTGCATGTACCAAGATGTATTTTAAGTCATTGAGCGCACTGACTTTATGGAACCCTGTGGTTGGTTAACAATCACATGGACAGACCAATATAGGTGCAGAACAGGGGTTGGGTTCATGAGAAGAGAGGCTTGGGGGCTGCCAAGGGATACAGTACTGTACGGCATGTCTTGAAAACTTACCATAAGTTTCTTTGTAT
Organism: Holothuria leucospilota; assembly: GCA_029531755.1. Classification (NCBI taxonomy): domain Eukaryota; kingdom Metazoa; phylum Echinodermata; class Holothuroidea; order Aspidochirotida; family Holothuriidae; genus Holothuria; species Holothuria leucospilota. The sequence continues at coordinate 13,461 of JAIZAY010000319.1, forward strand.
CCAGAGTTTTCAAAGTTGTTCCGAGTAGTTTTCTTGAGATGAGGAACATCGCATACGAAGAAAATACTCTTCCTCTTTGTATAACAGTTTTTAGTTTTAAAATGTGGAACTCCCTGTTTCTTTCCACCAGCCAAAATTTCATGTAACTTCCGATTACTGGCAGCACCATCAGAAGTAAGGCACTTGACCTCCATTCCCATGATATGCAATGTCTCAATGCAATCCATCACTGCTGGGTATAACTGTGTTGAGGTCACATTATTTGTCCCAAAGTATGCCACAGGAAATTTAATGCTGGATGTGACACCTCTTGCCATGAAAAGAAGACAGTGTGATGCCACATTGAGGCTTTCCACCTCATCCTTTGAAGTGTCTTCCATACATTTCTTCTCAAATGCATCCATTTGCATTGGCACATCTCCCACATCTACAAATCCTATTATTCGTCCAGTCTTCATTGAGAAGGCCAAGCCTGCTTGAATTTTCATTTCATCAAAAATTAAATTGACTTGGCACTCATGTTTTGGCCTGTCAAATATTTTCAAGTCCTAGACATGGAAGTTCATGAGTTCATGGTTTATGCCTGTGCTTGGGTCACTGAAATGAGTGTAATTGTACAGTGTTTTCATGTGGCCAGCGAATGAAACCAGAGTTGCGTAGAACGCTATATGCAGAGGCCGATTTACTATGGATGGCAATAGCCCACTTAATGATGGCTGGGTGCCACCTCATCTGCGTGGAAGATGTCTTCCTTGCTTTTAGCTGTTCTTTCCACAACAGTTGGCAATGGGAATTTTCAGGAAGAATGCTTTCCAGTTCTGATTCGCATTCGCTTACAAGGTCTTCCACATCCTCTGCAAGGCTCATTCTTTCCTCTTTCATTATATTTTCAATCTTTGCCTTTAGCAAACTATTTTTCTGAGTTAAAAGTTTCTTTTCATAGCTCAAATCTTTCACCCTCTGAGAAAGTTCTTCCTTTGAGAAATATTCATGTCTTGTGTGTTTTCCTTTCACTTTACCTGTACCTTGCTTTTCTTTTGAATATAAAGTCCCCTTATAAATAGAGCAGACACTACAAAGGCCAGAAGTTGAGTTTGCCACGTATTCACATTTACAGTGTCTGATTGTCTGACAGTTAACCATAAACTTCCCATCAAAATACTGATCCTCAACAGTGGCAACTAGCTCTCCTGATACACCTCTTAAGCCATCTTTGTTTTCTAGTGCAATTTCAGGAAAGTTTAAGTTGCCTCGACAGATAGTAAGGGATTTGACAAAATCCACGAGTTATGACGGTGACTGCCCTGGAGAGCTTACTTCTCTTCCTAGTAGGTAGACCCTACATCCTTGCCCTTGCAAGACAATCCTCTTCACAACCTGTTCTCCCAAATGATCATGGATAACGCATACCAGTTTATCTTCTATCATCAACGAAAACACCTTTTTGGCCTCACACGTTTTTTGGATATTTTCCAAATCCCATTGGCTGTCTGAGCATAGTTTACAGTTACCAGTATGCACAGTAAACTGAAACAGAGTGATTGCAGGAACATCTGCAGTCTTCTTGCTGTTAACATTTTTTCTCCATCTGGACATCGTCATGCTACAAGAGGGACATAAATATTGTGGGTGGATATCTTCATTGTCCTCCTTAATGTTGATGGAAAAACACTGCTGTAAGTCTCTCTGTATCTTGTGCTTTGCCTTAGTTTTGGCTCTCTCCCTAAATTTCGAGCCACAAAGTCTACACAGTGTTGCCAGAATTCTTCGGTGAGTGTCCATCTGAAAAAAGTACAACACAAATCATTTGCTTGATGAACTAGTACAAATGAGTTAACAACATGAAAAATAATGATGCGTGTTATCACTGTGATCTGATGTCTATTCTATGGTTCAAATATCAAAAATTCACAAGAGGTGTTAATTAATCTGGGAAATAACACATGCATAATTAGAAATTTGTACTAATCTCCAAATATCTGGATGGTTATTAGTATAGTTAGGGGCCCAAAGGATGCTGTCTCAATGAATGACCCACCATCAATGTCAACAGGAAGATGAAGGATGAATGTAATAGCTTTTCTCAAGAAGGTAATTTTCATCAGGGGGAAACGACTTGAAATTATCATTTGAAGGAAACTTGTGCTACTGTTGCACAGTGACTTGTAAAATTACTGTTCTCCTATGTGTAACACAACAGCCTTTGATCCTGTACTCAGTGCTACTAATTTATTTTGTATCGAATAGCATGACAATATCCCGTAATGGACAGAGCCATATACTGTTGTGGCAAGTTTCTGTATCAGCTCCCTGGTTCTGGTATTCCAATCAATACCCCAATCCACATTTATTCATATAATTAACACATCAAGTTCCACTAACAACTTAGATCGATTGCAATTCTATCGTAATTGTAACACTTCCAGGTTCAAAGGCTATGCCAGCAGGGAGCCGCCACGGACCCTGATGCCAGTGACTGAGTGTGCAGATCTACTGTACTGTGTATGCACAAAGGTATGTACACCTTAAGCAATTGCAACCACCAATTGTAACGAGTCACTCAAATTTTACAGTCGCAGTGATTTCACTGACTCGGGCACCAAGGTCAATGATGCACAACTTTTGATTTTGATGCATAGGCATAAAACCTCTGGGGTCAAACTGACACACAGCTTTTCACCCCAACATTATGTAATGACTAAATAAAGATAAAACAGGAATAAAGTTTGTTGCATTAAACTCAAATTTATTTTGACCCCTTCTTTTTAGTTTTGACTCTTGTAAATTTATTCTCAAGGGTCAGTGACTCCTGAAAAAAATGATGAGTGAAAACCCTGCAGTCGAGTCATGAATTACTTTCAATGTGGACTTAAGTCAGTGACTGGAGTCATTGTGTTATTTCTGTGAGGAAAATTATGATACAGGGGTACAACTGCACGAGTCATTAGTTACCTCTAGAGTTTTACTAAACCCTAACTTTCAGTTAGGCCCATAGTAGCTTTTCCTTCAAGCAGATCTTCGATCTAGTGGGCATCTGGCCATCCGCATTTTTGCCGAAGCTGCGAAGTAAGTTTGGCTTAAAACAGAAGTTTGACTTGGAATAGTAATTAATTTAGCCTGGCCCTAATGTCAGGCCTAGGCCAGTACTGTCAACGAGCTGATCTGACCAGGCCCGAATAGCCAGGAGCATGCCAACTTGGTCCTGTGCCAATTTGGTCCAAAGCCAACTTTGTCCCAGTGCATTTTTTCTTTATTGTAAAAGATCAAATTGAGCCTAGGCTATCTTGAAGTTTCTTTTTTGGGAGGGCATAATGCCTACCTTGGCCGTAGGTCTATAAACGTTAGGCCCTAAACATTTAATTTTACACTAGTCCACTTTCGGGCCAAGTCAGTCCCAAAACAACTCGACCCCAATCAACGCAGTCCCAAGCCAAGTCAGCCTTGAACTGGGATCCAATCCAACTTTGCCCCATATACCAAATTGGCCCTGAGCAAGGTTGGCCGACAAGCCAATTCGGTCCCCAAGCCAACTCAGTCTCAAGTACGAATTCCCTGTCCACTTTAACAGCTAAGATATTTTTATGGCAAGTTTTTAGAGGGTGCTGTCCACTCAAAATAACTTTAAATATGTAAGGTGAATCATTGGTAACATTACGTTACATATTAGGCTAGCCTAATAGCCAAGGCTTAGGCTAGGCTTATTATAAGAGGTAGCCTTGGCCTACGCCAAGGTCCCAAACATACTCTTTGTGACCAGGGCCCGTGGCAGTGCGACAGAACCTCAGGAGGGACTGAAGGAAACCGGAATTGAGAATTTTTTTTTTCTATTAAACTGTAGGCCCCATGCTAAACAAAATAAAATGGCAATGTGTGTAAAAATTTTAGGCCTACTGTGTAACTCCACGCCTAACGTTTAGGCCTAACAGTAAGGCCTACTGGAAAAATTGGAAAGGAGTTCAAAACTTAGTAAAATTCAAATTCTTTTTTCCATAATGATTAAGTTCTCTATTGAAAAACAAGTGTGACTAGAACATAAACACAGGGAGCGTGGCAGCTCCCTGATAAACACTTCTGTTCTTATCTTTCAAATTGGGGTTGAGTTGGTTTGGGGCTGACTTGGCCTAGGCCTAGGCTACCTTAAGTTGTAGATAAAACGAGGATTGTTTTGATATTTAGTTTGATCACATGGTTGGTTACGAGGCCATTGATCTCATATTCATAATGGCCAAGCTAAGTAAGTTGATCAAGGACCGAGTTGGCGTGGGCCCCGAGTTGGCTCTGGAACGAGCTTAGTGCGTACGTTAGGCCTTAGCCTACGTAGACCTAGGATAGGACCGAGTTGGCTACGGTCGAGTTGGTCCGGGGCGAGTTGGCCCGAAACTGAAAGCAAACTTCTTAGGCTACGTTGGCATAAATTTAAGTTTTTATAAATGCCATCTTATCATTAAAAAACTTTAAATGTTCGATCAAGAGGCCATAACAGCTTGCCATATCTAAACAACTGTTGTTTCTATGGCAACGAATGAAAAAAAAGACTGCTGCAAAACAAACGCTTTTTTCGCATAGGTCTTGTTAGGTCTCGCGATCAACCTATACGTAATTGTGTAATGTAGGCCTGCAGTTCAATCACAGGCCTAGTGTTATTTACAGGATCATTCCGGAAACGAACAAATTTACGCTCTTTGGTAGGCCAAAAAATGTAGTTTTTGTTAGAAATATAAGCCATAAATGCCTTCACTAAATTTTTTATATCTTACCTTTGAAAACTCCAAATTAAACCGGGTTTTTGATTCCTTGCCAAAGGCAGAAGGAATCTATGCGATGGTGATGTCGTGTGTGTGTATGTGTGTGTGTGCGTGTGACGCTTTGCTTGTAAACACGATATCTCAAGAAGGGTAACTATGACTGAGCTCATACTTGGTGTGTGGGTTGGTCATACTGAGTAGATGATCCCTATTGTTTTTGATGGAGGTCAAAGGTCATTTGGGGTCACAGGAGGTCAAAAGGTCAAAACCTTGTAAACGCGATATCTCAAGATGGGTAACTCCGAGGGATCTCATACTTGGCAGGTAGGTTGCCCATATTTTAAGCAGATGATCCCTATTCTTTTTGGTGTAGGTCAAAGGTCATTTGGGGTCACCAGAGGTCAAATAGTAAATACCCTGGAAATTGCCTGTAAACACGGTATCTCCAGAAGGATAAATGTGAGGAATCTCATACTTACCATGTTCATTGCCCATATTGAGTAGATGATCCCTATTGTTTTTGGTGGAGGTCAAAGGTCATTTGGGGTCACCAGTGGTCAAAAGGTCAAAACCTTGTAAACACTATATCTCAAGAAGGGTAACTTTGAGGGATCTCATACTTAGCATGTGGATTGCCCATATTAAGGAAATGATTTCTGTTATTTTTGGTGGAGGTCAAAGGTCATTTGGGGTCATCAGAGGTCAAAAGGTCAAAACCTTGTAAACATGATATCTCAAGAAGGGTAACTGTGAGGGATCTCATACTTAGCATGTGAATTGCCCATATTGAGTAGATGATCCCTATTGTTTTTGGTGGAGGTCAAAGGTCATTTGGGGTCATCGGAGGTCAAAACATTGAAACCTTGTAAACATGATATCTCAAGATTGGTAACTGTGAGGGATCTCATACTTAGCATGTGGATTGTCCATATTGAGTAGGTGATCCCTATTGTTTTTGGTGGAGGTCAAAGGTCATTTGTTGTCACCAGTGGTCAAAAGGTCAAAACATTGTAAACACTATTTCTCAAGGAGGATAACTGTGAGGGATCTCATACTTAGCATTTGGATTGCCCATATTTAGAAGATAATTCCTAGTATTTTTGGTGGCGGTTAAAGGTCTTTTGGGGTCATCAGAGGTCAAAACATCAAAACCTTGTAAACACGACATCTCCAGAAGGATAAGTGTGAGGGATCTCATATTTACCATGTGGACTGTCTGTATTGAGTAGATGATCCCTATTGTTTTTGGTGGAGGTCAAAGGTCATTTGGGATCCCTAGTGGTCAAAAGATCAAAACCTTGTAAACATGATATCTCGAGAAGGGTAACTGTGATGGATCTCATATTTAGCATGTGGATTGCCCATATTGAGTAGATAATCTCTATTGCTTTTGGATGGAGGTCAAAGGTCATTTGGGGTCATCAGAGGTTAAAACATCAAAATCTTGTAAACATGATATCTCCAGAAGGATAAGTGTGAGGGATCTCATACTCACCATGTGGATTGTCCATATTGAGTAGATGATCCCCATTGTTTTTGGTGGTGTCAAAGGTCATTTGGGGTCACTAGTGGTCAAAAGGTCAAAACCTTGTAAATACTATATGTCAAGAAGGGTAACTGTAAGGGATTTCCTACTTAGCATGTGGATTGCCCATATTGAGTATATAATCCCTATTTTTTGGTGGAGGTCAAAGGTCATATGGGGTCACCAGAGGTCAAAAAGTCAAAACCTTGTAAACACTGTATCTCAAGAAGGGCAACTGTGAGGGATCTCATACTTAGCATTTAGATTTCCCATATTGAGTAGATGATCCCTATTATTTTTGGTGAAGGGCAGTGGTCATGTGGGGTCATCAGAGGTCAAAAGGTCAAAACATTGTAAACACGATTTCAGCAGAAGGGTAACTGTGAGTTAGTTAGATGGGACTTAACGACACATCAACACTAATGTGTTATGTAGTGTCATCTAGATAAAAACGGTAAAACTAAAAAGTAAAAACGTTGGGGAAAATCTTTAAATGTCTAGACAAAAGCAAATGCGGGAGTCATGTCAAAACTTTCTGTAAAGGTTACTTTCTTTGAGAAAGTCCAAAATGAGAGAGGGGTCTACGTGCTCAAACAATGTCTTCAGTTCTGGCACAGTGTAATACTTCTGACGAATATGGGAGTATTCATAGCAGTCGACAAGAATGTGACTGACGGTGACATCGCAATCACAGGGGATACAATATGGTCTCTCTTCCCCGTGGAGCAAATAAGCATGGGTGAGGCAAGTGTGGCCGATTCGTGCCCTAGTCAGTACCAAATCATCTCTTCGTTTTCTGGGGGTTGCATTACCCACAGTCTCGACCGTTGGTTTGACCTGGTAAAGTTTGTTCTCTGGGAAAGAATCCCACAGTTCCTGCCATTTTGATTTTATATAGCCGTTGATGTTAGGGCGATAATCAGTGTGGGGTACTTGGAGGTTGGTAATGTCCATCTGTAGGGCCTCCTTAGCTAGCGTGTCTGCCTTTTCATTTCCGTGTATGCCCACGTGACTCGGAACCCACGCGAGCACAACTGACTTCTGCGGTCTCACCAAACTGGAGTAAATTTCACGGAGAGACATCACACAAGGGTGTTTTTCCTCATGGCCTTGAAGAGCTAAAAGGCTGGATAGTGAGTCTGTGAAGACCATGAACTGGCGGTCGTGCGAGGTTTCGATTAGCTCGAATGCCATCTTAAGAGCCTGGATCTCGGCGGTAAATATCGATGCATCATCGGGCAATCTGACTTGCAAGAATGTATCTCGGCCTGCTGCTGCAGCTGCCACCTTGTTCGTGGCTTTGGAACCATCGGTATAGATTGCATGATAACGACGGTACTTATTTCTAAGTTCATTAAAGCTGGCACGGTACACCAGTTCATTGGTTGAGTTCTTGAGATGTTGTCTCAAACAAAGGTCAACAACTGGTTTGACTAACTTCCAGGGGGGGAGTGATTGAGAAGGTAAGCTGTGCTACAGAATCGGGGTTGGTACACACCTGTGATAAAGCTCCACCAACGCGAATAGCAAAAGGAGGGATAGCTGATGGTTTCCTCGTGTATATGTCACTAAACGTATGGTTGAAGGCCGTCTCAAAGGTCGGGTTTTGTCTATGACTCCTCAGTTTTAGGGCAAACTGAAGGGACAACTTTTTCCATCTTAAATGGAGGGGTGGCTCGTTCGCTTCGATGTAAAGACTCTGCATTGGGGAGGTACGGAAAGCTCCGAGGCAGATCCTAAGACCTTGGTGTTGTATGGGCAGGAGTTTCCTGAGGTATGACTCACGTGCAGAGCTGTAAACAACACAACCATAATCAAGTTTGGACCTCACTAGGGATCTGTATAGTCGAAGCAAAACGGGGCGATCAGCGCCCCAGTCCATCTTTAAGACGACCTTCAACAGGTTTAGTGCTCCCTGACACTTCCGCCTGAGATGGTCGATGTGGGCTTTGAAGTTGAGCTTATTGTCGAGTATTAGGCCAAGAATCTTGGTCTGAGGAACAACTGGGATGTGAACACCGTTCAAACTCAAGTCTGGGTCGCAATGGGCACCTCTCCGGTTGCAAAAGTGCATGCAAACAGTTTTGGTACGAGAAAAACGGAATCCGTTTCTGTCAGCCCAACGCTGGATGTTAATCAGGCAATTTTGCATCAGTCTCTCTATAGATCTCATGTTCCGTGAGGAACAGGTAATAGAGAAGTCATCCACAAATAAAGACTTTTCAATCCCAGGGTTCACCACATTGGCGATGCTATTTATTTTCATGATAAAAAGAGTAACTGACAAGATGCTACCTTGGGGAACACCCATTTCCTGATTATGTACCTCTGATAACAAGCTCCCCACACGTACACGAAACACACGATCTTTCAGGAAGTCTTGAATGAAAAGCGGCATTCGGCCCCTCAGACCCGCACTGTGCAAGTCTTTCAGAATGCCGTATTTCCAAGTGGTATCGTATGCCTTCTCCAAGTCAAAAAATACCGAAACAACATGGTGTCCGCGAACAAGACCGTCACGAACTGTAGATTCCAGGCGCACAAGTTTGTCAGTTGTACTGCGGCCACGCCGAAAACCACTCTGAAAACTAGTTATGAGATTGTTGGTTTCAAGAAACCAAACCAGACGGGTATTTATCATTCGTTCAAATGTCTTGCACAAACAGCTAATAAGGGAAATAGGGCGGTAGGTTGTAGCCCTTGTTGGATCCTTACCTGGCTTAGCAATGGGAATAATGGTGGTTTCCCGCCAAGCAGCTGGAAAGTTGCCATTTTCCCATATACCGTTGAAAATATCTAATAACACCAGTAAGGAGTTCTCGAAGGTGTTTGAGGAACTGATAGTGAACTTCATCTGGGCCAGTGGCAGTGTCATTGCTTCTCTCGAGAGCAATACGCAGTTCCTTGATGGTAAAGAGGTTGTTGTAGTCCTCAGAGTTGTCCGAGTTGAAGTTCACTTTTTGTTTTTCAGCGGTACGTTTGAACACCTGAAAAGTTTGGGAATAGTGGTTGCTAGAAGAGTTACATTCAAACTCGTCAGCAAGCAAATTGGCAATATCTGCCCTTTCTGTGCATTTATGACCGTCTGGTTTGGTCAGGTGTAGAACCCTAGAGTTAAGCTGCTTCCCACTGATTTTTCTAACCATGTCCCATGCTTTTTTGACAGGTGTGGAGGAACTAAGTTTAGAAATATATTGTTTCCATGACTCCCGCTTGCTGGCTTTAATGATGCGCCGTGCTTTGGCACGGGCATTTAGGTAGTTACTAAGATTAACATTGTTTGGAAACTTCTTAAAAATATTAAGGGCTTTTTTGCGATCTTTGATCGCTTGTTCACAATCCGTGTTAAACCACGGCTTGTGTTTACTACGTGGATTTGCAGAGGACTTAGGGATAGTTTTGGTGGCAATATTCACCAAGAGTTGTGTAAAATTGGAGATCTGGTCTTCAATGCCATCAAAAGCACCTCTGACGATCTCGTTTTGACAGAGATGGCTAAATTCTGACCAGTCGGCTTTTTGGAGTTGCCACCTGGGAACTCTCTCTTCGGGCATAGGGTAGGCAACATCTATTAAAATGGGGTAGTGGTCACTGCCACATTGGTCGTCGTGTACTCTCCACTGGAGGTCCATCAGAATTGCCGGAGAGCAGATTGAGAGATCAATTGCTGAACGAGATCCAGAGGCTGGATGAATGTAGGTACAAGACCCATCATTCAAAAGGCATAGATCCGAGACAGCCATCACGGATTCAATCCATCCACCTAACTGGTTTGTATTAGTACAACCCCACATGTCACTGTGTGCATAAAAATCCCCCAGAAGTAGAAATGGGGTGGGCAGCTGGTTAACTAGTATGTCCAAGTCATCTCGTTTCAGGCTATACCTCGGTGGGATGTACACCGAACACACAGTAATGGTGCGGTGTAGTGTAGCTCGAATTGCCACAGCTTGCAAGGTAGTGTTCAGATGGATGGTGGAGTGTGGAACTGTGTTTTTAACTAGTATGGATGATCCCCCAATAGCTCTGTTGTCAATGGGGGGAACAACAGTTTTATTGTACATGTCGTAACCTTTAAATGTTGGGTGGTCTGTGTCCCGTGAGAAAGTCTCCTGCAGGCAGATCACTAAAGGAGACCAGTCTGCTATAAAGCACTTGATCTCCTCGTAATTCGGTCTAAGTCCTCTGCAATTCCATTGGATTATAGCCGCAGGCCTCCCAAGGGTCATCCTTTGGAAATCTGTGGCTTGTTAGTAGAGCTGGTGGGGCCCCCTGGCTCGGGCCGAGACTTCCGGCCACTGAGCTCCATCAGCTCTTCCCCTTCTCCCTCACTCCCCTCTAACGCTCCAAATCTGTTGTGCAGTTTGATAGGGTCGTACGACCCTTTGCTCGGTTTTGTCTGTATTTTAATTCTAGGTGTGTCTCTTGCTTTTGTTGTTTCTGTCTTTTGTCTCTGTTTTGTAGTTGTTCGTTTTGGTGGTGGTTTAGGTTTCTTTTGTGGGGGTGTTGATTTTTGTGGTAGATTTGTCGGTGCTGTTATCGTCTGTATTGTCTTGGATGTTATAGACTGCTCTGATGGTTTTGCAAAAGTGAGTGTAATGGGCTTTGGAAAACTGCTGTCCCTGGGCCAGGTCATATCAGTTTGGGTTGCAGCAGACACCTTTGCAGTCCTCACAGCTACAGCATAGCTCTTGAGCTGTGAGTCCTGCGACCGGTATGTTTCTTTAGCCTCTTTATAAGTGATGTTACTGGAGGCTTTTATTTTTTGTATTTGTTTCTCTTCCACCCATTTTGGACAGTTTTTACTGTTTGCCGGATGACAGCCCTGGCAGTTAACACAGTGAGGTGCCCCCTCACAGGTATCACCAGCATGCCCCTCCTGGCCACATTTCTCGCAGGTTGCTGACCTGCTACAGTTGGTTTTGAAATTTCCGTACCTTTGGCAATTAAAACAGCGGACAGGGTTGGGAATATAAAGCTCAACCTTGACCTGTAAATAGCCAATCTTCAGTGTTGTCGGTGGTTTGGGGGTGGTGAATGTTAGAATGAAGGTGCCGGTGGGCTTTCTGACACCCTCCCTTAACACTGAAATGCGGTACAGGTGGCTGACATGCTGAGATGCCAGGTTATCAAGAATCTCCTCATCAGAGCAGTTCTTGATATCCGGGCATCTTATGACTCCTTTGGAGCTGTTTGGGGACCTGTGAGGGGTCACCTTAATGGGAACATCAATCAGAGACTTGGTTTTCAACAAGTTGTTTGCTTGTGTACTGCGACTTTCTTCCACAAGGATATCGCCAGATCGCAGCCTTTTGATTGATTTGGGGGTGCCTACAACACCCTCAATGCCCTTATTAATGGCAAAAGGTGACAAAGTATTGAGACTCTTGCCATCACCACTTGTTATTACAAGAAACCTAGGCCAGATGGGAACGGACTCTGTGTCACAGCTAGACCCAGAGTCGCTCCTGAAACGTTTGCCAGCTGATTTAAGTGAATTTAGGGGATCCATAGTAAAAAAAATGAAAATTCATCACCGGTGCTCCCCACCCACCATGGAGCCCAACAAGGGGACATCAAAGGTAAGTGGAAAAATACATCACAAACCGATGCTAGGGATACACTAGTGATATACTCAAGGCCATAAAATGAATCAATAACCCCGATTGACCTGATTAAGCAGCCGCCTTCTGAGAAAACCACTTTACTGATACACACAAGCAAAATCCACTTGGTGACGAGTACATGAAAAGTTAGTGCTATGTTAATAAGCAAAAGTTGAAAAGCAGTCAAGTGGAGATCTCAGGGCTTGACGCCACCAGCCGATTGGTTGAGCCAGGCCAATTCAACCTCCCGACTAGGTGAATTTGAGGCCGAAGTGGTGTGTTGCTAGGACCAAACCGCAGTTATAACCTTCACTCAACCACCAGGACCCTCTCCTCCACCGACACGGGTCGCGACTCACGGCAAACAAGTCATCTCTGTTAGTCGCCTCTTACGACATGCTGAGAAAGCAGCGGGCCTATTCTACATCCCCGTACCCGCAGGGGGAGGTAACTGTGAGAGATCTCAGAGTTAGCACGTGGATTGCCCATATTGAGTAGATGAACCCTATCATTTTTGGTGGAGGTCAAAGGTCATGTAGGGTCACCACAGGTCAAAAGGTCAAAACATTGTTAACATGATATCTCAAGAAGGGTAACTGTTAGGGATCTCATACTTAGCTTGTGTATTGCCCATAGGGTCATTCCATGTCAAATCACCCAGTGGGTTTAACCCTACCCTTTTCAAATTGGCTCAAAATTGATTTCTGGGTTAATTCAATTTTCGGCCCCATGGGACTTACGGTTTTTGACCAAAATGGGCGTGGCCGCCAAATTTTAAATGGCCATATCTCAGTAACTGGTGGGCCAAATCTGTTGTTACTGATGTCTTTGGAAAGGTAATTAAATAAGCAATCCAAATATGCCATTTTTGTTAATGTAGAAGCAATTTAAAATTTGATGACCTGTTGACCCTTACGTTGACCTTGAAATGGACCATGTGGATCATGTGATTCAAAAATAAACTTTAGCAAAAAATTTGTCCTTATATGTCTTCTAAGTAATAAAAAGAAATTGGCGGTATATTATTTTTTGTTTTGTTTCCAGCTCTCTCAAAGTTGTCATACTTCACACTCATGTCATATTCCTACTCAATTTACTGTACATATATATATATATATATATATATATATATATATATATATATATATATATATATATATATACACATATGACTGTATGAATGCATACAACAGTTAGGCAATAGATGCAATAATACCCTGGATTACATTTAGTGTAATGATGAAATCATTATAAAAATACATGTATACTGTAATCATCAGTCTAAGTTATTGGTTGATAATGATCCAGTCTGGGCATAGTACCCTTGAAATTCTTGCTGCATCGTTTTTGGAGATAAAATACTTTCTGGAAGAGGATGACGTCAGAGATGGAGTACTGACTTGACATACAATATTTGCTTCTGTGACCCAGCATTGATCTGGTGCCAATGGCCATTGGAATTGCTTAACTGGTCCATGAGGATGCATAAAATTGACATAAGTCACCAAACTCTTCTAAGATTTTCTCTACCATGCCAATGCATGGAAAGCCATCGTACATGCAGCAGACAAAGTTTTGCTCCTTTATGTTCAATTGATGTGATAACTCTGGTTTTGCATCATTCTCTTTGAAATATGTACTAATTCTGAAAAGCAAGCTTGACTGCTTAGCCTGTACACATGTAGCGCTGACTGAGAGACTGGAACAAACTTGTGGTAATGGAGGGTCCCTTCACAGTTTTGGTTCTGTCAAATCTGTCTTTCAGATCTGAAGCACATTTCATGACATTCTCTGGTGTAACATTAAAAAAACAACTTAATACCGGGTATGTTCTCAGTGCAAAAATCCATAATTGCCTCAGATGTCAGAATCTGGTCACTGTATGGGTGCTGCAGGCTAGCCTTAGTTACCAGTCTTTTGACAGTGCCCCCTATGCCATCACAAACAATCTTCCCATGTGATGTGGCAAAGGAGTTCCATTCTGCTGCTAACCCAAAGTCTGCCTGGTGGTGACAGAGGTTGATAAAATTGTACCTGTTTTTGTATTGTCCAGCACAACCATCAGTGAAGTAATGGAACTTTTTGCATGGTGGAAATTTACTCTGCAAGTATTCAATTACCACTTTCAAGAAAGCATACAGTAGACTGTCACTGTACTATGTACTTTGCAATCACTAATAATGCATATATTTTGATGTTCTAAGGTTCCCTCTTCATTTCTTTGGTAGACAACAAATGGATGTAAGGTGACCTGCTTGTTTTCCCAATGAAAACTTTGAATTTCATCCTGTACAACATATGAAAAGTTTTCAGCAAAATCACCCTACACTATGATTTCTTCCAATGGATGCCTTAAGTGTTTTCATGTACCTGTAGGAACTTTGGGCTTTCGCTGTGTAACTATGGCGGGTCAATTTTTCATTCTGAGTCGACAAGTTCTCAATGAAACCTTCCTTTGATTCTACAACTGTTATCAACTGTGTGCGATCAGTGCTGACCCACTGCTTGTAAGCGATCTCTTCAGTATCCTTGAGGTCATCGCAGTGGTGAAGGTAGCCAATGAGTCCCTGACGCCCTGGGTACACTTTGCATTGGCCCATAAAAATTCCCCTTTAAATTTATTTATGTCAACAGTGACCATTGTTTGACAAAAGATCAATCCCCTAAACAATTCCAACATTTCCTTAGACCAAACTTGTGAAAAAAACATGAACAAGATTGTAATGTGGAGGACTTAAAATAGCCTTAGGTACAGCATATCAAATACTGTAGTACATTTTGAGCATAGGAAATATCAAAGTTTTGCAAGTGTGTCAGTTTGAAGGAAAGCTGGAAAGAAAATAAAAAATAATATACCTCCAGTTTTTTTATATTATGCTAAAAACATGTGGGGGTATGTTTGACATGGAAGTTTAGCTCCTGATCACGTGATCCACATGGCCAAATTCAAGGTCAAAGTAAAGGTCAACAGGTCATCAAATTTTAAATTGCTTCTACATTAACAAAAATGGCATATTTGGATTGCTTATTTAATAACCTTCCCAAAGATATCAGTATCAACAGATTTGGCCCACCAGTTACTGAGATATGGTCATTTAAAAATTGGCGGCCACGCCCACTTTGGTCAAAATCACGGGAAATGGGTGTGTCATAGCGCAAAAACCGTAAGTCCCATGGGGCCAGAATTTGAAATTTCAAATTTTTCAGTCAAAAATACCCTATGGACCAAATTTAATCAAAATTGAAGAGGGTAAGGTTTAATTTTCAATTTTTTGGGGTGATTTGACATGGAATGACCCCATATTGAGTAGATCATCTCTATAATTTTTGGTGGAGGTCAAAGGTCATTTCGGGTCACCAGAGGCCAAAAGGTCAAAACCTTGTAAACACGATATCTCAAGAAGGATAACTGTGAGGATCTCACACTTGACATGTGGATGATCCCTACCATTTTTCATGCAGGTCGAAGGTTATTTAAGGTCACAAAAGGTCAAGAGCTAGTAAGCATATTTCAAGGAGGGTAACTATGAGGGATCACATACTTGGCCTGTGCATTGTTAATATTTAGCATGTAGGTCATTTTGGGTCGCAAGATTTCAAAAGCGTTTGACCGTATTAACATGATATCTCAAGTAGGATAACTGTGAGGGATCTCATGCTTGCCATGTGGGTGATTCATGTTTGTTACAATATATCAATATCGCAAGGAATCACTAAGCCTTTTGGCTTTCTGGTTTAATAGAAAAGGTAACGTTTTCCCCGGTAACTGCGCATATGAAGATGTTTACTACGACCCACGCTGTAGTACTGCGCAGGCGTAATAGAGGTTCAACCTGTTATGAATGGAGTGATCGTTCTGAAAATGGAACCTCCCAGTGACGTCATCATGTCGGCTGTGCACATTGCTTCAAAGGATTTGTAATGGGTCCCATGAGATCGCTGTGGTAAAAGTAAAAGTAAAAAGTGAAGGGATTGGTAAAGGCGTTGGGCACTGATTTTTACGAGTTAATGGGGTGTTGAGAGGATTTTGAGAGTGTCGTATCTCCATCCGTGGCAGCTCCGTGATCTAACTAACTTCACAAAGAGAAATATTCCTCGTTTCCTTAGCATTGGCGACCTTACGGTTTATCTTAGAAACTAATCCTACCAGATGCTTTGGTTCCTTCTAAGCAAGTAGAGCCAATATATCGGAGGGAAGATCTTTCTGTAGCTTTTATCAGACAAATCAATTATGCTGCGTTTTAATTCCAGCATCGCTACTGTAGTCACAGAACTTTCCTTCTAATGATCTGGAAATGAACAAAAAAAATTATTGTAGTGACATCTTCATTTCATCGAGAGACTAGCAACTAGACTAGACATTAAAACTGAATATATCAATTATAATCAATAGCTTTGCACACCAGTAGTTTACAATTACCAAATAGGTTATGAATTTTTATGTGACACTGATATGTACTGTAATAACACTAGTTTAAGAAAGCCTTAAATGTTTTTTACTATATTTTTAAGGCCATTAGTTTCGGAGTGACTATACCTGTACAGTACTCATGTCTGGTTGGTTAGGACCTTTGAATATTATTTAAAGTAACACATAATCTCGTTAACTTTTTTCACATGGGACAAAACTGTTAGTCTTACGGCAACCAGCGTATTTCTCAAATCAAGTAAACAGCCTAGCGTCATGGAATATTAGTATAATTGACTTGTAAATCACCATGTGAATGAAAACATTGTGATTCACACTGTTTCTGAATATAAACTTTTATTTCATAGCAGCTTTCAATTATGAGTCCTTTAAAAACCTAAACAATTTTACACTATACCCTACGTTTTTGCTATACTGTAGGGCGTAACTCTAAAAGACAGCATAGCCTCTAGACAACACACTTTGAAGTACGCATGCGCGAAATTCTGAAAGACCGTTTACATAAGGCCTTCAGCAATACAGAAATCTCACGTCAACAAAGGTCTTACAAACGCCGCTACTCCCCGTTTAATGCAAGCCGAATGTATTCGCAAATTTTATCTGTTTTGTTGTTAAATAAAGGTAATTTTCGGTTTAAATACTTTTAGAAAATTTGAAAGGCATTCCCCTTTTCTAAACTGAAAGAAAATCATACCTGCAACCTTTCTTTTCGTCACGAGAAGTTTGAGGTCTTCAGCAGTCCAGCCTGACAGCTCGTGTAGGCTGATTGAGTTCTCTGACATGGTGGTTACGTTACTAGCCTAGACCTGTAGGCCGAGCTCAATCTTGCTATGAATGAAAACAGCAATTCTCGATAGTTTCACGGTTTGGAATGAAATGACATTTAAACACTAATAAGTAGATAGATAATAAAGTACTACGTGATATTTTCGCTTTTTGAAAAAACGAAATATTTTGATTTACGGTCCATTTTCGAAGCAAAGTTGGGATAGCTCTAGCATCAAATTGAAAGCAGACATCAATATTGCGCATATTGTTGTTGTAATTAGACTGTGTCAGCTACCTTATACGTAAAGATGTATACTATATATTTGGTTAAAAATATAAGAGGCCATACCATTTAAAAATGAGGTACTTGTCCCATGCACAATGATGCAGAATGACTGCTAAGCTTGCTTCCGTGTTTGCACAAGATCAAAATCCCTTCTACTTTTACAGATAATTAGCTCAACCCACGAAGTGTGGGTGGAGCTTATGTGGTACTGTGGGGTGAAAGTGTCTGTCTCTCTGTTGTAGAGGTTTCACTGCTTTCAAAGTGGAACAGATTTGCCTACAACTTTTTGTGAATGATTAATTTGGGGATGGCTACTCGGCTTGTACTTTTGGGTAGGTTTGGTTGGGACAGTTTTGAGATATATACGAATTTTCTAAAAACATATTCCTTTGAAAGTTGTGACTCCCATTGCGTGTATTGTTTGCCGTATTCCGGTCCGTACGAAAGAAGCGAACACTCGGAGGGAGTGTGTTTATAGTGGGCGATAGCCTGTGAGATGAGTGCCTAACAGAAACTGAGTTTATAGTGTTGCATGCTATACTGGAGACCGTCATTGCTCTTCTGCGAAACTGAGTTTATAGTGTTGCATGCTATACTGGAGACCGTCATTGCTCTTCTGCGGAGGATTTTATCGAAGGCCAAAGGTCACATGGGTAGCTCCGCCTTTTCCGTCTCTGTCCTTCCATGCTGTCAGTCTGTACTTCTGTACTGTATCATGTATGTTGTTTGTTTCAAGACAGGCGCGGCATGGATTTTCACAGCTACGGTTTTGCAACCGTTTAACATGCGTTGGTCACGCAGGTGTGCGGCTTGGTCACGGTTTATTTTGCTAAACTACGTCCTGTGATTGGGTGATCAGGATGTTTTGCAAGGAGTATGCAAAATAGACTGTTCTGATTCGTTCATTACAACAACGCCACACTGCAGCGTGGCATAGTCAGTATTAGTCGATGTCTTAGTACAGTGTTACTACGTGTAGGATTGGATGGGACTGAGATTTTTATTCAGAAGTCCGAGTAGCCTAGCCTAGCCTAATCAGTTTGAGGGCGATCTTTTGTGATTTAACAAGTCCAATCTAAAAAGGTATGTATGAATTCTATGTTATTTTGTTCTTTGGGAATTGAAAAATGGGAGTGGGAAGCGTCGGAATGATCAAATGATAGGCCTAACTAGGCTGTGCTGAAACTAACGTTAACGTTCATTTTAACGGTAGCCTAACCACATGGATTTGCTGAATCGATTTTGCTGAATCCATTTGGGAATCCAAATCAAAACTATTTGTTCGGGAACTTGTAAAAAACTTCCCCAAAAAAAATTGCATTAAAAATGGCACTGTTACTGTTAGGGATCGATTACGATTAAAATTAGGTAGCTTAGGCTAGGTAAAAAACTTGAAAAAATAACATTAAAAATGGCACTGTTACTGTTAGGGATCGATTACGATTAAAATTAGGTAGCCTAGGTCCTAGCCCAGGCCAGGTAAAAAACTTGAAAAAATAACATTAAAGAATGGGACTGTTAGTGTTACTGTTACTGGCCCTAGGGATCGATTACGATTAAAATTAGGCCTAGGTAGCCTAGCCTAGGCCTAAACTAGGCCTAGCGCATTTGTTCGGGAACGTGTAGGCTAAACAAGTCGTAAAAATAACATTAAAAAGTGGGACTGTTAGGGATCGATAACGATTAAAATTAGGTAGCCTAGCCTAGGTCTAGCCTTAGGCAAAAAACTTCCAAAAAAAAAATAACATTAAAAATGGCACTGTTACTGTTAGGGATCGATTACGATTACAATTAGGTAGCTTAGGCTAGGTAAAAAACTTGCAAAAATAACATTAAATGTGGCTCTGTTACTGTTAGGGATCGATTACAATTAAAATTAGGTAGGCTAGGTCCTAGCCCAGGCCAGGTAAAAAACTTGAAAAAATAACATTAAAGAATGGGACAGTTACTGTTACTGGCCCTAGGGATCGATTACGATTAAAATTAGGCCTAGGTAGCCTAGCCTAGGCCTAAACTAGGCCTAGCGCATTTGTTCGGGAACGTGTAGGCCTAGGCTAAACAAGTTGTAAAAATAACATTAAAAAGTGGGACTGTTAGGGATCGATAACGATTAAAATTAGGTAGCCTAGCCTAGGTCTAGCCTTAGGCATAGAGGCCTAAACTTTTTGTTCAGGAACGTGTAAAAAAACTTGCAAAAATAACATTAAAAAGTGGGACTGTATAGGGATCGATTACGAGTTTAGGTAGCCTAGCCTAGGTCTAGCCTACGCCTAAACTAGCGCATTTGTTCGGGAACGTGTAAACAACATGAAAAAATAACATTAAAAAATGGGACTTACTGTTAGGGATCGATAACGATTAAAATTAGGTAGCCTAGGTCTAGCCTAGGCCTAAACTTTTTGTTTGGCAACGTGTAAAAAACTTGAAAAAAAAACATTAAAAAGTGGGACGGTTACTGTTAGGGATGGATTACGATTAACTTTAGGTAGCCTAGGCCTAACTTAGGCCTTAACTATTTCTTTGGGAACGTGTAAAAAACTTGCAAAAATGTCATTAATAAATGGGACTGTTAATGTGTGCATGTGCGTGTGTGTCTGTGACGCTTTGCTCGTTAACACAATATCTCAAGATTAAGGAAGCTTAACAATTCTCAAACTTGGTACATAGATGCCCCATATTGAGAGGAAGAACCCTATTGTTTTTGGTAGGGGTCAAAGGTCACCTGGGGTCACTACGCGTCAAACTCAAAACCGTGTTAACACAATATCTCAAGCTAGGAAGCTTGGATGCATTTCATACTTTGTATGTACATGTGTTATGGTAAGGGGAAGAACCCTATCATTTTTGGTGGAGGTGAAAGGTCATCTGGGGTCACCGTGGGTCAAACCCTGAAAACTTCGTTAACACGATTTCTCAAGAAGGGGAGCTCTGACAGTTCTCAAACTTGGTACATATAGTTGCCCCATATTAAGAGGAAGAACCCTATTGTTTTTGGTGGGGGTCAAGGGTCACCAGGGGTCAAAACTTGAAAATCTTGTTATCTCAATATCTTGAGGTAGGAAGCTTGGATGAATTTCATACTTTGTATGTAGATGCATTATGGGAAGAGAAAGAACCCTATCATTTTTTGTGGGGTTCAAAGGTCACCGGGGGTCAAACCCTGAAAACTTCGTTAACACTCGTCTCAAGAAGGGAAGCTCTGACAGTTCTCAAGCTTGGTACATTGATGCCCCATATTAAGAGGAAGAACCCTAAATTGTTTTTGGAGGGGTCAAATGTCACCTGGGGTCACCAGGGGTCAAACCTTGAAAACCTTGTTATCACAATATCTTGTGATAGGAAGATTGGATGAATTTCATACTTTGTATGTAGATGCGTTATGGTAAGAGGAAGAACCCTATCATTTTTGTTGGGCTTCAAAGGTCATTTGGGGTGACCAGGGGTCAAACCCTGAAAACCTTTTTAACATGATATCTCGATGTAGGAAGCTTGGATAAATTTCATACTTTGTATGTAGATGCCTTATAGTAAGAGGAAGAATCCTGCCATTTTTGGTGGGGTTCAAAGGTAATCTGGGGTCACTGGAGGTCAAACCCCAAAAACCTTGTTAGCATGATATCTCGATGTAGGAAGCGTGGATAAATTTCATACTTTGTATGTAGATGCCTTATAGTGAGAGGAAGAATCCTATCCTTTTTGGTGGGGTTCAAAGGTCATTTTGGGTCAACGTGGGCTAAACACTGAAAAGTTTGTTATCACGCATGTCTGGGTAGGAACCTTGGATATAGACTTTATACCTACTATGTGGATGTGTTATGGTGAAAAGATGGACCCTATTGTTTTTGGTGGAGGTCAAAGGTCATCTGGGGTCACCAGAGGTAAAAAAGCAAAATTTCCCAAGAAATCCCAAGAATATTACGTGGGTTAACCAGAGGTTAAAAAGCAAAATTATCCAAGAATTCGCAAGAGTTTTATGTGGGGTCACCAGAGGTGAAAGAGCAAGATTTCCCAAGATCGTCATCTGGGGTCACCATAGGTCGAACCACAAATTTCCCAAGAATTCCCGAGATTTAATACGAACACAAAAATGTATTTTGCCAACACGTTAAGACAGCATTTGACCATTGACTGAAAGATATGGGACTTCATAGCATTACTTGGAATAGAACATATATCATCGAAACCTCAAAGCAGTTTTGCATTCTGGTTTGTAATATAAGTTTTGGTGTGGTTCATACGTCATGTGAGGCCAGCAGGGGTCCAATTGTGAACATCACACAAAAAATGAACAGGAGTATTAAATTTGAGGGATGAACCCCGGATTAACAAAGGACCCCCCTTTTGGCCAGGAATCAGTAAGCCTTTCGGCTTTCTGGTTTAAATTTGGCCTTAATCCCATACAAAAGTCACGTTTTCTTTTATGTTAGGAGTGTTCCCACTACCCAGTTGACCAGAATAAAATATGCAAAAAATCATTTCCCTCTAACTTCTTATTTTAAAGTCTAGGGAATTTGCTATCGCTATATCTTTTTCTTTTTTCTCCAGGTTCTTCTGACAATTTCTTCAATTTCATCACTAAACCTTCACACTAACAGTAAGTATAAAATTTGAGATTGGTACTCGTACCAGTGCCTTCCCCAAGGCTGAATGGGGTATGATTGTTTATCTTATGACAATGAGTTGTTATTTACATGAAAACAAGACATCTAGCAATTCAAACAAATACAACGATGCCACGCAAATCAAAGAAATCTTTAGCTAAATCAGCATTTCACAAACAGTCACGATCACTTGACAAGAATAAAGATGAACCTAAAAATCCTCTTCCAACTAGTCATAAAGTGCAAGTTGCAGAAACATTGACTAACAATTGTAATTGGGAAACAATTAGGAAACATAACATTGTCAAAGGAACATTTCACCAGGGACACAGCATTTTTAGTGAACAATCAGCAGGAAGACAATGTGCTTGCAATTCTCTTGTCATGAATGCATATGGAAGACAAATAGACCATATAACTACCAGTCATATAGATGAAGTATTGCTTCAAGGTGATTTGATGTATCGTTCAATAGTAAAGAACAAACCTGTATCACATGAAAGAAATCCGTCTGGCTACCTTTGCATTGCTGATTTGCCAACTACATTTTCCATTGGTTTCATTTCGTACCAAGTAAAGTATCAAGTAAGCATATATGCAAGACTCCAAGTCAAAATCGATTGTATTTTTGAACCATTGCATACTGCAGTACGACAGGCGATGAGGACATCTACTTCAAGCATACTAGTACTAGGAGATTACATGATTGCCTTGTTCAAAAATACTGTCAACCACTACTGTGTGTTTGATTCACATGCAAGAAATGAAAATGGGCTTGTAGATCCGCATGGAAGTGCTGTGTTTCTTGAATTCATTGAGATTGACCATGTGATCAAGCATTTGTATGACTTATGTCAGTCTTTAGGATTAACTGATAGAACATTGATCGAAGTTTGCCCAATTTCAATACAGAATTTTGTCAAAACATCTTCAGGATTGTTAAATATGCACGACCATAGTTCTCTGTCATCCTATTTTGCATTTCAAAACGAACAAAAGATTAGGAAAACCCACACCCATGCTAAATCATGCAACAAGACTTCCCATAAATCAAGACAGTGTGGTAGCATTAACAATCCCAAATCTAAACAAAATGAAAGATATGAAATGGAGAAGAAACGCAGAAGGCGATACAAACAAAAACAGAGGGCAAACATAGAAATGCGTGAAGAGGAAAGACAAAGAGATAGAATGGCCAGAAAAAGGAAACGACAGGAACTCAAGTGTGCAGTGCCAAAAAAGGCAAGATTGGATGAAATCAACAACAATGTAACAACACATCTGAAAAGGAAACAAAGGTCAACAAATGTTAAAGAAACGACATCTTTTGAGCAAACAAATATAAACTCATTTCAAATCCCCCCACTTCAAACAAATGCTGCAAAATGTGTTTATCAGTCACATTCAGATCATGAATCATATGCAGATCTTAAGTCACAATATGAACAGTGCAAAACTCATTTCCACCAAAAAATAAAGGAGGGTCCTAGTTACGTTTGTACATGTTGTCATCAAACTTGGTTTAAGCATTCAGTACAACAACTAGTGCAACTAAGATTAGGGAAACAAGCATCTATTCTTCTATCCAAATGTTCCACAAAATTTATATCTGTTGAACACCAGGAATGGGTCTGTCGCACATGTATCTCAGACATTCGAAAAGGACAACTGCCTCGTATATCAATTGCAAACAAAGTTTTCCTCCCAGACAGGCCAGACATTTTACAACTTTATGAATTGGAGGAACGCCTTTTGTCACCACGTATACCATTTATGCAAATTAGAGAATTGCCAACTGGCAGACAGTTTTCCATTAAAGGCAGTGTTGTCAATGTCCCAGTTGATGTCATACCAACAGTTACAGCATTGCCAAGGTCATTGACTGCTATGCAAACAATTCCAGTCAAACTGAAAAAAAGGATTTCATTCTCATCTGCTGTTTTCACACAAAATGTTAGGCCCACTGTAATTATTGAGGCATTAAAATGGCTCATGAAAAATGGTCCTGTGTTCAACCAGTTGGGAATAACTTTTGATGAAAGGTGGATTGAACACTTCAACAATGCAGAAACAAGTGACTCTGAGAATTGCAGCAGCTTCGAGAATTCCACAACACAGACAAATGAAAGTGAGGAAGATTCTGATAACTTCAGCGAAATTGACGAAGCTGAACAAAGACCTGCCATAGAAACTCTGTTATGTGATGCCGAAATTGATAATGGGCAGGTACTAGCATTTGCACCTGGGGAAGACCAGACCCCAATTAGTTTGTATTATGATTCCGATGCTGAATACCTTGCATTCCCAACCATATACTGTGGACAAAGAAGGTGTAGTAATGCAGAAAGAACAAGGCCAGTTTATTATAGTGATTTCTGTAAGTTTGAACTTAGGTGCATTGACAGAAGAGTAGCAAGGTGTGTTCCAAACCTCTTCTTTAAACTTAAAAAGATACAAATGCAACAAGTCACAGACAAGGTGTCACTTGCGTTAAGAAGGTGTAAAACCAAAGGACAGAAATTAACTGCATCGGAGATTCTAAACAAAGAAACTGTTACTAAATTGATTCAGTTGGATGAAGGCTACCACATATTTCGATCTTTAAGAAATTCACCCCCATACCTTGAAAAAAGAAAGAAAGATTTGATGGCTATGATCAGGCAATTAGGATTTCCAACATACTTTGTTTCACTTTCAGCTGCTGAAACACGATGGACTGACTTGCTTCGCATTCTTGGAAAAATGGTTGATAACAAAGAATATACAGAAGAACAGTTGCTAAATGCAGATTGGAATTTAAAATCAAGGCTTATCCAATCAGATCCAGTCACCTGTGTCAGATTCTTTGATCACAGGTTGCAGGTGTTTATAAATGATGTCCTTAGGGGCAGTTTACATCCCATTGGTGTCATAAAAGATTACTTTTTACGAATTGAATTCCAACAACGTGGATCCCCTCATGCACATATAATGTTTTGGATAGAAAATGCACCTACATACAACAAAAATCCAATATCAGAAATTGAAACATTTGTAGATCAATATATCTCCTGCTCATCAGATGTTGATAATGAATCAACACCAATGTTGCAACTACAGACACATAAACATTCCAAAACATGCCGCAAAAGATCACAAGCTATATGCAGATTTGGATTCCCTAAACCACCTATGAAGTTTACCAAGTTGCTACAACCATTCCCAGTAGACACAGATACAACATTATTGCAACAGCATCAGCAAAACTATGAGAAAATCACAGCATTAATGAATTCCCATGTCGATGGATTAGACGTTACATTTGAACAATTTTTGCAGCAAATAAATGTCACTGAGGAAGAGTACATTCAAGCAGTTTGCTCGAGCTTAAAAGCTCCAACAGTGTTTCTAAGGCGCAATCCAAGTGATATTCGGATCAATCCCTATATGAAAAATTTGTTACAGATATATGGTGCCAATCATGACATTCAGTACATAACAGATCCCTATGCATGTGCTGTATACATTGTTGCTTACATGAGCAAATCACAGAGAGGAATGAGCATATTGTTAGATAAAGCATGCAAAGAGGCCAAAAAAGAAACCTCTGACCTCCGTAAGCAAGTTCGTTCAATTGGCAACAAATTTATCAATGCTGTAGAAGTAAGTGCACAAGAAGCTGTTTACATGTTGTTGCAGTTACCAATTACACGCAGTACTAGGAACACTTTGTTCATAAACACCTCACCTCCGAACGAAAGGACATTTTTGCTGAAAAGTACAGAATTACTTGAGCAAATGGACCCTGATGATACAAACATTGAATGTGGCAATATCATTGAAAGATACAAAAGAAGACCTAGGCTGCTCCGTAAATGGTGTTTAGCAGATTATGCATCAAAGCTTGTCATTACATATCCCAGAGAGGACAAATTCTGGGAAGATGAAGATGATTTTGAGGATGATCCTTCGTGTGCAATGACAGAACTTGATGGAGAATGTCATTTAAATGCAGAGGAATGTGAAATAGATATCAAACTCCCTAATGGTGTTCATATCAAATCCTGTAAATCTCACAAGGTACTTCGGTTTGTCAATTATGACAGTACGATGGACCCTGAGAATTACTTTCGAGAAAAGATAATGTTGTATCTACCCTGGAGAACTGAACCCTCAGATTTATTGGGAGGGTTTCATACTTACGAACAACATTTCATTTCAGCCAAAAGTCACATACAGCAAAAAATGGATTTCTATGAACCAAATAAAACAATTCCTCAAGACCTTCTTAACCAAGCTAGACTTGAGACAATCATGCAAAGACACCAGATCACTGTTGCACCAAATTCACAACAGGAAGAAGCTGAAGACTTCCTCAAAGAACCCAATGATAGTATGCAGTATTCCTTTTACAAACCAATTAGGAATAGCCACAAACAGTCCGATTTATCAACAAATGTAGGTCTCTCAAGACAGGCACAACAAACAATTGACCTATTAGCCAATCGCATCACTGATCAAGAATATTATCAACTAGTCTCCGGGCTCAACCTAAAACAAAGAGAATTTTTCACTCATATTATGCAATCAATATCATGTTTTCCTGACCACCAGATACAAGTTTTTCTAACAGGAGGTGCAGGTGTTGGCAAATCAGTCTTGATACATGCACTGTACCAGGCACTGCATCGATTTCTGGGTGACACAGAAGGAGACAATCCTGAAGATCAAAGAATACTTCTTTGTGCTCCTACTGGGAAAGCAGCATTTAACATAAATGGTGTTACTATACATTCAGCCTTTAAAATCAATCCTAATCAAGGCTACAATTACAAAAAACTATGTGCTGACCAGCTTAACACTTTGAGAGTACGTTATCGACACCTCCAAGTAGTTATAGTTGATGAAATTTCCATGGTAGGAAACAAGCAACTCCTTTTCATGCACCTTAGACTACAGGAAATTAAACAAAACACAAAGCCATTTGGAGGCCTGCATATGATTGCAGTGGGTGACTTCTTTCAACTTAAACCAGTAAAAGACCAATGGATTTTCATGCATTTAAAACAAGGATATGGACCATTAACAACAAACTTGTGGAAAGAACATTTTCAAATACATGAACTTGAGCAGATAATGAGACAAAGAGAAGACCTTCCATTTGCAGCACTGCTGAACAGACTTAGAGAGGGACAGCACACAGCAGAAGATATAAAAACACTTCAAAAACATATCATCACTGCAAACTCGCAGACGTATTCATCTCTTACTACACACTTATTCCCAACCAATGCCTTAGTAGATCATCACAACTCAATGATTTATGAAACCTCAACACTCGAAAAAGTCATCATAAATGCACAAGATGCAGTTATTGGGGATATGTGTGTTACAACAAAGACGCACCTTCAACAATTAATCCCAACTGACACCAATAAAACGTCAGGACTATTAAAAGCATTACCCATTGGCATCGAAATGAAGTATGAAATTGTTTCGAATATTTCTGTTGAAGATGGAATAACAAACGGAACAACATGCACTGTAAAGCACATTCAGTATCTACAACAATCAAACAGAACGCCTAGCATAGTATGGGTTCAGTATGCAAAACCACAAATTGGACGACACACAAGAAGTCAATACCAGTCCTATTATACAGATATTATCAATTCAGACTGGACACCTGTCTTTGCTATTCAACGGACGTTTTACATTACTTCGAAGCACATACCGGTTTGTAGGACACAATTCCCATTAAGGTTAGCAACGGCCAAAACAATTCACAAAGCACAAGGCGATACTTTGGACAGAATTGTAGTACATATGGGGAATAATCTTGTTCCACATGCCCACTATGTGGCTTTTAGTCGTGTTACTAAAGCCGAAGGACTACAGATATTGCACTTAAATGAAGGCAATATTAAAGTTACAGCCACTGTCATAGAAGAAATGAAAAGGCTTCGCCAAGAAAAAGTATTACAACTTTGCTATACACCGCTATATAATCTACCTCCAGAATCTTTAAGAGTAACATTTCAAAATGCTAGATCATTCCACAAGCATTTCAATGATGTCACCTTGGATTCCAACATCTTGGCATCCGATATAATATCTATTGCAGAATCAAGACTTACCCTCCACGACCACGATGATCAGTATACAATTAAGGAGTTCTCCATATTTCGAAATGACCAACATTCAAACAATAACATGCAAACTCGTCCACCTCACGGCCAAGTACTTTACATACGTAATACATACCAAATTTCACATATACACAAATTCACATCTACTTTATTTGAATGTAATACAACAACGATATCATTACCACAAGACCTTCAGATCTCAAGTGTTTACAAATCTCCATCATGTGGATTTACACAATTTAAACAATATGCTCTTTCACAATTGTTACCACAGATAAATATCGCAAGACCACTTATAATTCTTGGAGATTTCAACTTTGATCTACGTTACAATCAAGACAACTTCTTGAAGTTTATGGAAGACACATTTCATACAAAACAATACATATCAAATGCTACAACAATGTCAGGTTCCATTATTGACCTCGTATTTTCAAATTGTTCATTATCATATACTAAAGCATTGTTTTGCTCATGGTCAGACCACAAAACCATCCAGATAGCAATTTCTGATAAATCCAACCTGATCTTGGAAGGAGAAAACCCAGTCTGAGATGACTACTAGTCTTTACAAAGGTAGGGAAAATCCAGAACCAAGTAATTGTCAATACTCGCCACGTACCCGAGTCATGGCGCTACATTAACACTTGCCCGATTGCCCGGAGCAAGTAAAAATTTTCCAGGGCAAGCTCTCCATTAATCCAACATACCCGAATAGGCAGGTACGTCTATTCATTCCTATCTCAAAATTTGAAGTGGGAAGAAAAGACACAGAAGAAAGAAAAAGATTAATCTCACTTTACAAATCACACCATCCTTTGAAAAAAGAGAAGTTGAGTATCCCCCAAACTATCCATAATGTTCCTTACATTAAAACACTGTTGATTGATATGTAAAACTCTTTCATTGCGTAGGATGCAGAAACAGTACAAATCAGTTATTTGTAAAGACCAATTTGGGATTGTTGTCACCTGTGTGACTGTAAACAACCACATGGAATCGCAATACTTTTTCTGCCTTACCAAAAGGGCAAGTGATGACGAAATAGTATATGGGGTGCCTTGGTTTCAGTGATCAATTTTAACCACCTATGACCATGCCAATTCTTGTTTAACCATTTTACAACCAAAGCTTGTGCTGTACAGGTACTAGATTTATCAGTCACTCTTTCACGTAAAAATCAGAGGCTATAAATGCTGTAAAAAAATCTGCCCCAGTTTCAGTGAGGCAAACATTCATTCAGATAGATTTGGGTCAGGATAGCACGATGTCGGGCGGGTACCTGGGTACCACAGATACCCATGTAAGCACTACAAATATGTAAACAATAGTAGTGTTTTTGACCTGACATTTCAATAAACCATAAACTTAAAAACAATCCACTTGTAAGGTTGCTGTTTAATCCTAATATTTCAGTTTTGCAGTAGTTGCAGTGTTGAATGCTGCAATTGTCTGTGAACATCTACAGAAATAGCCAATTCCTACAAAATTGATTCCTAGAAATTGGCTTCAATTGTTCAAAATAGAAGTCAGTACATTTCAACACATGAAAATCAAGATGTTGTATGTACATGCATATCAATGTCTCCTGTGAGAAAAAAAAGTCCCAGTTAATGGATGTTTGCTTAACATTCTCTTTCAATTGATGCTACATTTTGTCAATAAATGTGTCAGTAATTTCATTTCTTCATTTCTTACACAGGTATGACTACCATGATTATAAATATCTTAACAGACCCAAAAGACAGAGGCCAAAACAAATCTTGTTATGGAATTGCAGAAGACCTACGAATCATTGAAATAACCATCATTCAGAATGAAGAAGGTTCCTCTCTAGCATCAAAACTTCAGAAGGGCAAGTTCGTAGTTTTGCAGCAGTACACCATCAACAACACAGATGATGCAACATATTTGCGTTTGATTAATGGCAAATCCAAGGTACAGAAAAGATATACTGATTTTGGATAACATTTCTAGTTTAAAAAATAATGAACTGTTAAAAATACCACTAGCAGATTTATTGGGAGGGTTTCATACTTACGAACAACATTTCATTTCAGCCAAAAGTCACATACAGCAAAAAATGGATTTCTATGAACCAAATAAAACAATTCCTCAAGACCTTCTTAACCAAGCTAGACTTGAGACAATCATGCAAAGACACCAAATCACTGTTGCACCAAATTCCTCACGCATCTAAAGATATTTCTTTGTCACGTATTACAAAACAACAAGATTAACACCTGTGAATCTTGGTTTTACCAAGATGCAACAAAACTAACCCTCTATAACCAACACATCCACGTCACCCCCCCCCCCTTACTGTCCATCTTAGTAACATTATGTGTTCAAACTACATGGTAATAATTCATGAGCAAAATTCTGGCATGTTAACATGGCTACAAAGCACAGTAAAAGATTTCATAACGATACCTGCAGTAAAATATTTAAACATCCCCCCCCCAAGTTTCTAGAAGCTGGCCCAAGTCCCCCTATCCCTAGACAAAAAAAAGTTTGCAAATAATCAGAACATCAACTGGTAGGCATGTGAAATACATTTTGCAACAGCTGCATGACAACTAAAAATTTAGTACTTCTTGTTTTCCTGATTTCACAGGTCTTTCAAACTGGGAAAAAGTTTGATGTTCCCAAGGACATTTTGAAGACATTTTATAACCCTCCAACATGTACTGTTCCGGAAGCATTAGCGTCACCCAAGAAGCGAAGACTTTCAATTGACGGAACAGTAACTGAGGTATACTATGATCAAAGCATTCCTACCTTACAGAAGTTAACCTTTCCAATTCCAACCATCAATTTTTCATATCCTGACAATCTCACCTCAGTCATGGCTTCACTATTAAGTAGGTCTGAAATTGAAAATTACAAGATGATATATTTTAGATGTTGGGAAATGAATATGAATTGGTTTCAGGTCAAATTTTTAAACCATTCTCAGTGTTCTCTACTGATTTCATTTTTGTGCGGGTGTTCCAAAATTGAAATGTTTAACGATACTCCTCTCTCTCTGTAAAGACAGAGGCAGTCTTAGCTTTGAAAATGTTTCCTAACCTTGATCGACAGGGCTCGATTTTCACGATTGTTTCGGGCAACTAAAATCCTGTACGGACAACCAAAAGTGAAGAGTTGGTCGCCCAGCGCACAACCATTTCTTTCTCCGTAAGAACTAAAAACATCTTGTCATCTAATTCAACAATATGCCCATACTGCTTTCTAATCAACAAGCAGTCATTTCTCACATATTTAAAGGGATTTGCCACAGGCAAAAGTCAGTGATCTCATAAAAGATTGTGACCTTCATGACAACTGGAAGTACTTTTTAATCATTTTCACATTCCCCCTGTCAGTGAAGTCTTAAGCCCTGCATTAGCCACTTTTGTCACACTTACTTCATTGACATCATATTTTGCATACAGATATATGCACTCAGAAGTGGGCCAAACTGGCAAAGACGGGATCTCATCTTGGAGGACGAGACAACCAAAAAGAAAATATGCATTAAACTTTGGAATGAACATGCTGACGCAGTTACAGATAATACAAAAGGACAGCAAATCTCTTTCAAAAACGTTGAAGTTGACATCTTTAACAATAAGCATCAACTTCGCACAACAGACCTGACAACAATAACCACTGTAAGTGAATTTGTATTTCAAACGACTATAAATGTCCCACACATAAACTTTTTGTTTGCGTGAAAAGAGAAACGTATGCATTCATGATGACGAGTGTGCAGAGGAGGAATTAAGCGAGGGCTCAGGCCGATTAGTCCCAGTAACATGCAAAAAAGGGAAAGTCAGACTTCTCAAACTTCATACATAGATGTTCCCTGTATGGAGACCAAGAACCCTGTTGTTTTTGGTGAGGGTCAAAAGCCATTTGGCATCACCATGCATCAAACCCCAAAAACCTCATTAGATGTAATACTTAGTATGTAGATGCATTATGGTCAAAGGAAAACCCAATTAATTTACAGCTGCGTCAAAGGTCATAGAAATTAGGTTTCTACTCAAGCACCCCTTTCCCAATTACACATTAAGTTTGCAGAGGACTGCATCCACTATTGGATTCATCAAATATTAAAGCAAATTAATTTCCACTTTCCAGGGCACCTTTATAAAATGACACCTGCATTTGTCCACAACCTGTGGGGGGGGGGGACGGATGTCCCCGATCATCAGTGTTATAAGGGTTCAATTATACATATTCTGATAATTGGCAAATACCCTGAACCTAATATGGTTTTCAAACAATGGAAAATTGCCAAAATTGCTTCTGATAACAAACTTGAAATTCCATTTATGACAGTGATCCAAAACACCACCCATAACAAGCTGAAGAGTGTATGAAACATTGCTTAACAGATTTTACTTCTGTAAAATGTTCATACAAATGGTATCTAAACCATTGGCATCCTTTCATTCCCATAATCTGTTCTTGCATTTTTTCCAACAGATGCAACAGACAAAACCAACGACGAAGGATTATGAGATAGTGGGAGTAGATAAAGAAGGGTAAGTACAACCCAACAGCATCAGTCACCATCAAAATGAAAGCCAAAAGAAAATGAATATAAAAACTGATATAGAAGCACGCTCTGCGATTTAAATCAATGTACATTAAATAAAAGTACCCCAAAAGATAGTAAAACAAATAACCTGAAAGTATCAAGTTCCTTGTAAACAGTATGAATTCAAAAGTCATGAAAAACAGTCAGCAGTAGTTAGTGTTAAGAACATGTAACATTGGAATACTCTCAAAAATGGTAGGCAAATGCATATTCCACATTTTTGGTTCCTTTCATTAGTAAAAGAAACCAATGCAATCAGGTTAGTATGTGTGTGCATGTGTCTGTGACACTTGCTTGAGTATGCAATAACTCAACAAGGGAAAGATGTACTCGCTGAAACTTGGTATATAGACTTGTCGTACTGTGAAGGTCTCCCCTTTCATTTTTGGTACAGGTAAAAGGTCATTTGGGGTCACTAGGGGACAAACACAGAAACTATTTAAACATATGTTAATGTAGAAAGCTGATTTCAAGGTAGCAACGTTGGATAGAGATCATACTTTACATGTGAATGTGTTATGGTACAAAGATCAGTCCTGCTTTGTTTGGTAAAGATAAAGGTCATTCAGGGTCACCAGGGGTCAAACTCGAAAAACTTTAATGCAATATTTCAGAGTAGGAAACTTGGATAGATGTCATATGTAACTCCTGTTGCAGTATTTTAACACAGAAAGGATACATATCAAACCATTTCCATGTTGGTTAAGGTCAATTGTCATCAGCGTCACTGGAGGTCAAACACTTCAAACCTAGTTTACTTACAAAATCTGGTAAGCAACATCATCAAATTTGGCCTGTCTTTGATCAGTAGTGATTCCTAGAGGTTGTACAGTACAGTACATAGATATTGGATCAATTGAAGATAATAGAAGTCAATAACTGAAATTTGGACATTTCACTGAACACACATCACATTTTGTGTGATCTCTGCCTGTCCAAGCAGTGAATGGGATCATATCTCTCCTACTGTGCTCAGTCTAGTTATTCTCTTATCACAGCCCACAAATCTTGGTATCTTCTTGATTGAAATGACTCAGACCTGCTTTAGATAGTAAACAGGGTAAATGATAAATTGTTCGAAAGCAATTGAAAGTTTTATTTGAGAGCTAATGTGTTTTTCCTCTGAGTCCATTACAATTAGTCACTGAGCATATAATACATGTTCAAATAAGCCAATCCTTTGGAAGAAACAGAGACTATATGCAAGCTGAATTTAGGTAGGGTCTCACAGTTTCTCTTTTCAGTTCATGAAGTATTAATAGGTACTGCAATTTTCCTGGTAAAGATATCACCATCCTAGAGCAAATATCACGTTAATAAAGCTTTTGAACCATCAATGCTATAGTTTGGACGTCAGGTTAAGCTTTTGTACCTGCCCTACAGTTCCTATAATATTGACCAAGGAACCACAGTGGCCCATTCAGCCCTTGTTGTAATAAATTCGCATGGAATTTTGCCCCGATCTACTGTATTTATCCTGTACTTGCTGTACACAATTTCCCATCTTTTCAATGCAATTACACCATGTTCTTGCACATAATAAAATCGTTATTATTCATCCATAAAATTCTCCTCTACAGAGATAACATATCTGTGATCACAGCTTGCTGCAAGGAATTCGCAATTTCTCAAACAACTTTGCAAGAAGCTGGTCTAAGTGTGAAGGACGTAGCAACCAAACCAGTCCAGGCAACACTGGAAATTGAAAACAACGTCATCATCAAAATATCAAAAACCAGTCAAAAGAAAAACTAAAACCATCTTTACCTGTAAACACTTATGGTCCATATCATATGTACAAGTGTGTCTTACGTAGTTAGTAGCAAAGGTACTTTCCAAAGACAGGATCCATTTTACTCTTCTATTTAAACAAGTACTAATTGACATGCAACTTTGCTAAGTGTGGAGGACATAGCAATTGTTAAAGAACTTTGCAGGACACTCGACTTAGTGTGAAGGATCTAGCAACCAGACTGATCCAAACAACACTGGAAGTTGAAAAGACAGCATCGGAATATCAAAAACCTGTCAAAAGAAAAACTAAGATCATCTTTACCTTATGGACCATATCATGTATAACCATGTCTTACCTAGCTATTAGATGATATTGCAATAGACAATATCCATTTTTACTTTTTTATTTTAAACAAGAAGTAATTTTCATATGACTTTGCAGGAAGCTGGTCCAAGTGTGATTGATGTACCACGTAGATCGATTTAGACAACAATGGAAACTGAAAAAAGTCATCCAAATATCGAGAACCAGTCAAAAGAAAAAGAAAAACCATGTTTACCTTTGAAGACGTATACACCATATCATGTATACAACCATGCTTAGGAAGTTATTAAATGAATGAAAACTTGCCATATGCTGCATCCATTCCACACTTTAATTTTAAACAAGTACCAATTATTTCTAAAGTCGTAGTAATTGTCATACAACTTTGCAAGAAGCTAGTCTTTTACTGTGAAGGATGTAGCAACCAAACCAATTCAGGCAACACTGGAAATTCAAAGCGTCATCAAAACATCAAAAAAACCAAGGCCTTCTTTACCTTTGAACACATAATGACCATATCATGTATAACCATGTCTCACTAGTTATCTCAATACATAACATGTATTGAGATATTGTCACATTAGCTGGTGGTTAATTATCTTTTAAATAACATACCCTTGATCTATTTTCAATCCCTTTAAGAGTTTGAAAGCATCCTCTTTGAGTTGGAGCAGATGAAGTTACCTATTTTGGTGTGAAAAGGTGATGATTGCTAAGTGTTTTTAAGTGATTTAAGCAAATTTTATGGCCAAAATGCCTCAGTTGTCAAGGAAGCGGTCATTTCTTTCCACACGGCACACTTGGTTGTTAGGCAGGGCTTAAGCTACAGACATGTTCAGCTCTCACTTAGATGGCCTGTCCTTGACGGGGGAATTTTTTAACCAAAATTTTACAAGCTAGGACAAGTAAATTTATACAGTTTTTGTCAGATTCATGACAGTTACCAATTCTTCAGGCCCGAAGTTCCATGGTTGCAGCTCTTTGCAACAGAGGAGTTGCCACAGAACCAACGAATGGTTATACAGTATTGTAACTCAAAATACCATGTGTGTAGTTTTCCACTGGGATGATAAAAGTCTAGGGATTTCCCTGACTTATTTTTGAGAAGGGGAACCAATCCCCTCATCCACAGAAACCCCACCTCAGGCTTAAGGCCTACAGATTTATAAAGTTCACCAATGTATACTGAAAACTTAGTTTCTGTTTAAATAGTGTCTCCTTTTCCACCTTTGGCCAGCATGTCCAGTACAATATCCTTCATTTCTAGGCTATCTCAGTAGGTATCGATTGAAATAAATTTCTTACCATTTTGCATCTAAGAAAGGTAAAAGTTGAAAACTTTTCAGCAAAGGGGAGGAGGACACCGCGTCCCCCAACTCGCTGACATGTGGACTCCCTGATCTGAAATTCTAGCTAAAGCCCTGTTGCTAGGCACACGATACTTAGCAAAACATGTTTACAGTCCGTTAACTATTGCAACACAAATTCAGTTTACAATAGACATCTTTTACCAATGTCATGTGTTAAATGACTCCATTTGCTTCTGCAAAGGATGAGGAAAATGGAAAAAGCAACTTAGTAGACGGTTCCCGGATGTCTTACTTTCAATATTAGGAAATTGTCATAGTACAATCATTGGTCTATTCTGTTGTGACGTGACCTGACCTTTTTTCATTTCAGTTACATAGTTCATACTTCAGTACTTGTTCTGCATAATTGATGGTACACCCAACTTGGACAAATCAAAATGTACAAAAAATGGAAAAGTGCATAAATCTTTTACCAAAAGTAGTTGCATTAACAACATTCAAGCTTTCAAACCCCACTTCAAATTTTTACCTCCCCTGCCCTGAAATGACTAATTAAAGCAAAGGCACCTTCAATTTCACTAGAATTTTCTAGTGTGCATCTGATTCAAACCTAACACATTCACAGTTTGGCAAAGAGATGCAACGCTTCTTGCCCAACATACATTTTCGCTTGTCTTGGACAAACACAAACAAGCTTTCATATTATTCCGTCCTCTTTCTACACAGCATTATTTTGACTAATTCTTGCCAAACCAGCTGCATTATTATCATGCCGTCCACTTTCAGTTTATGTTTGTATTTCAAATATAGTTTCATGAACCATTACTTCCTGTTTTTGAGTCATTTTTGTCTCTTTCTTCTTTAAAAAAAAATTAAATATTCCATTCATCATTCCTTCTACAACCATCTATGTTCTTTCATGATCCATTACACCTAATAAGTTCCAACCCCTGTGTGGCTCATACCATAACAAATCCTTACTGCCCCCACCCCTCCTTTCACATACACTGGGTCTGTATCTGCTGTAGGTTTTTCCTTTTCTGGGAGACAGGCTTCTCCGTTTTGGAGGGTAATTTTTCCACACCAATAGAGATGACATTACACACTACAGTAATTCAACCATATCGAAAGTTTTCCCCCGCTCTAACATCATCCTTCTTTGCATCTCTGGAAGTGGGTTGAGTGATAGTAGCATTGCTACTCTAGTATTAGATATCTTTTCATTCATTAATTGAAAGGTTAATTACAGTATCTGAAGGTGAAACCTCCTTTTAAATAATGGCAAAACAAAAAATCTGACCACTACCTTGCTTGTAAGTAGAGCAGACGCGAGTTAAAAATCGCTACAATGTATTTCTCCGTATTTCCGGTGAGGCAGACAATATTGACGACACGAATGACCTTCCTACTATTAGGGTTGTTGTGGACATGGTTGATTAAAATTTTGCTACAAGATACATCAATATCATTATCAAGTGCATAGTTGTAGTTATAGTTGTTTGTAGTTATAGTTGTTCTTGGCCCACTCTTCTCTGCGTATAGGACATCGCTTAGTACAATTGATGCAACTTTAAATCAATTTGCATACAATTTTTTTACCTTGTTCAGTTAGTTGGTGCACTTTCGTCTGCAAATTCAAAGCCATCAAATGCTTTCTTTTTATTCTTTTACCTTGGTTAGGGGTAGTTTGCTTTTTTATTTTTTTGGCTCAGTCTGACATATGTCCAATTGTTTGGCCAGTGACTCCGTTTTGTCCTCATCTTGCCGTGCATGTTAATTAACCATGAAAGGTATTGAAAGTATAAGGCAATTTTCTTCAGCAGACAAGCCTCAAAATTATTGAAGCTTTCTTACAAGCCCATGGTGCGCTTGACATACTTGTTTCACCAGCCCGAAGGACTTTTGTATAACCCTTCAAAGTCAAGATCTAACTACAAGGTTACAGTACAACTACACAGATATAGCCTAGGAGTGCAGCATTTTCCACTAAACGACGTGCGGGGATTTTCATGCAGTAGTTTATTGTCACTAGGCGTGTTGAGTTCGAGCTGGTCCCGGGGCTGGCCGACCTAGGCCTATGTATATGTCGAGCCTCGTCATTAGGGGTACTTTGAAATGAAAGAGGAAAAGAGTTCATAAAAAGCATATCATGTTGATGCCCTGAGGACCCTGCTCCGGGTACCTTAATCCCTACGTGTGTGGTAGAAATTAGGCCTAAGGATTGGGACCCCAGTCACCAATGTTTAACCTAACTTGTTATTAATGTTCAGGGTTTCATAAGTAGAGGGTATTGATTGCAAGAATAAAAATTACCTAAATAAGGATAAGCCAGAAAGCCCAAAGGCTTAGTGATTCCTTGCCGAAAGAGGGTGCGTTGTTACACTGAGGTTCATTTTTTACGATGGTTTCACAATTTGACCTCTCCTGACCTCACATGACCTTTGCAACCCACCAAAATTGAATTAGAAGGGACTTGAGCCCGGGCCGTCTGTGTGAGTAACTAAGCACCAATCCACTTAGCCATCAAAGAACTCATTAACCATAAACATAAAGTATTTCTAATCATACTATATCCACAGCATCCTTTAGATGTGTTCATATTAAGGTAACTCAAATTTGAATTATTACTGTACCAGATAAGCTTATAAAGAAACTACCTACAATGAAATAGTATTTTCTGAACACTTCTTCCTGTCTTTCATGGGAATGGATTTACGTCTGACGTGCAGCTTATGACCGAAACTTTACACTTGATAACCAAAGATTTTCTCCGTAAGAGCACAAAAGTATTTTCTTTTGTGTTGCCATGTGCCATGTTTCTTCGGCCGAAGTCCAATTGTCACAAATGATAATTGTTTTTGGTGCAGTCCTCATCGTTCTTCCTGTCTTACCATGCGGCGTCATTTGTGTCGAATGTAATTCATATCTTTATATCTATGTTCATTCATATCTTATTACTGGTCCTATTATTTCGCTGTGACTAAAAATTACAAAACATAATGCAGATTTTTGTAGAGCTTTCAGATTCACAATTCTCTGATAGTTGACCAACCAAGGTATACTTCTTAGCTACGCACTGTGCCATTTGTAATGAAAATGTAACGGGAGACATGTTTACAAAGTCCGTCCATCCATGGCATGCTTGTCATACCCCGTAGGTAAAATGGTGTGTTCTAAGGTACAGTAGTCAGACGTCTTCGAGCATTTTCTCTACTTACTCCATGAGTAGTCGTGTCTATGGGACAACTTTTAACATTGCATCCTAAATAAAAATTTTGGTTCCTCGGTCGACATCCATCCGGCCACCCGCAGAACACAAGATAACACTGAAAGGGTGCTCATTTTCAATGAGTTGCATTACCTGAATAGTACTGATTAGATCGATCAGATATTTTCAGTAGTCCAAAAAGTCAACAGATGAATTCCAATGCAGACTGCATATTAATCACTATCAAATCGGTTTAGTACATGACACATGTATTTCCTGTTACCTACTTGTACATAGAAGTAAGCACAGCCATAGACGCAAACGCAGAGAATTGTACGTACATTAATTCAAAATACTTGTTTCTGCTAAGTTTCACTTTTTTCTAGCTGACTAGTTAGATGGATTTAACGACACATCAACACGAATGTGTTATGTAGTGTCAGCTAGATAGAACAGGGTAAAGGTAGGGTAAAACTAAAACTAAAAAAGAATTAAAACATTGGGCAAAATCCTTAAGTCTTGACAAAAGTAAATGGGGGGGGGGGTCATGTCAAAACTTCCTGTAAAGGCCACTTTCTTTGAGAAAATCGAAGATAAGAGTGGGGTCCGTGTGTTCAAACAATGTCTTCAGGTCTGGTACACTGTAATATTTCTGACGAATATGGGAGTATTCATAGCAGTCGATGAGAATGTGACTGACGGTGACATCGCAATCACAGGGGATACAGTATGGTCTCTCTTCCCCGTGGAGCAAATAAGCATGTGTTAGGTAAGTGTCACCGATTCGTGCCCTAGTCAATGCGAAATCATCTCTCCGTTTTCTAGGGGTTCCATTACCCACAGACCCGACCGTTGGTGTGACCGGGTATAATTTGTTCTCTGGGAAAGAATCCCACAGTTCCTGCCATTTTGATTTTATATAGCCGTTGATGTTAGGACGGTAACCAGTGTGGGGTACGTGGAGGTGGGTAATGTCCATCTGTAGGGCTTCCTTAGCTAGCGTGTCTACCTTTTCATTTCCGTGTATGCCCACGTGACTCGGAACCCACGCGAGCACAACTGACTTCTGCAGTCTCACCAAATTGGAGTAAGCTTCCCGGAGAGCTATTACACAAGGGTGTTTTTGCTCATGGCCGTGAAAAGCTAAAAGGCTGGATAGCGAGTCTGTGAACACAATGAACTGGCGGTCGTGCGAGGTTTCGATCCGCTCGAATGCCATCTTAAGTGCCTGAAGTTCGGCAGTAAATATTGATGCGTCATCCGGTAGTCTGACTTACAAAAATGCATCTCGGCCTGTCGCTGCAGCTGCAAACCTGTTCGTACCTTTGGAACCATCGGTATAGATGGCATGATAACGATGGTACTTTTGTCTCAGTTCATTAAAGCTGGCACGATACACCAGTTCATTTGTTGAGTTCTTTGGATACTTCCTCAAACTAAGGTCAATAACTGGCTCGACTAATGTCCAGGGAGGAGTGATGCCAAAGGTGAACTGTGCTACGGATTCGGGGTTTGTACACACCTGTGGTAAAGCTCCACCAACGCGAATAGCAAATGGAGGGATAGCTGATGGTTTCCTCATATATATGTCACTAAACTTATGGTTGAAGGCCGTCTCAAAGGTCGGGTTTTGTCTATGACTCCTCAGTTTGAGGGCAAACTGGGGCGACAACTTTTTCCATCTTATATGGAGGGGTGGCTCGTTCGCTTCGATGTAAAGACTCTGCATTGGGGAGGTACGGAAAGCTCCCAGACATATCTTAAGGCCTTGGTTATGGATAGGGAGGAGTTTCCTGAGGTATGACTCACGTGCAGAGCTATAAACAACACAACCATAATCAAGTTTGGACCTCACAAGGGATCTGTAAAGTATAAGCAAAACGGGACGATCAGCGCCCCAGTCCATCTTTGAGACGACCTTCAACAGGTTCAGCCCTCCTTGGCACTTCCGCCTTAGATGGTCGATATGAGCTGTGAAGTTGAGCTTACTGTCGAGTATTAGGCCTAAGAACTTGGTCTGAGGAACAACTGGGATGTGAACACCGTTCAAATTTAGGTCTGGGTGACAATATATAACATACTCGTGTTGGTGTGTCGTTAAACCCCCATCTAACTAACTTCTCTTAATGTGGTCATGCCCTGATTTTAGGCTTCGTTGCTAGTAAATTCAGCAAAGTAATTAACATGTCCAAAGTAACACCCTGCTGTACGTATTTTATCACACTTTGGTTTCTTTTTACTATCCTCTTATGCTCAGTCCTAGAAACAACCTGTTATGAAAGTTCACAAAATATCTGACCTCTAAGAAGTCAGTGTAAGACTGATTTGTATGGCCTTCAATTCCTGTAGGTTAACCTTCTTTGTTGATATTGCACCAGTACGATAGATGTAGCTGCTAAGTGCAATCCATGATGTATGTGTAAAACCGTTCATAACAGGAGTGAGCTTTTTCACTTCTATTTGAGTATGAATTGAAGTTCATCAAGGATTTCAAAATTCTTGCAAATTCGGTAGAACAAGCTTCTGCGGTACATATATCACTTGGAGGAACCCCTTTGACGGAAGGAATAATCCTTTCACCAGTAGACAGAAATGCGTAATGGGGGTGATGACACGTTTTATTATTGGAACTCCCAAAGCAATACATTCTATATGCAGAGGCTTTCTAATGTACAAGATCATCCAAAGAACGTGAAATAAAGTAACATTTGCTGTTGGTCTTATGTTCTTCAGAAATGTGTTGACTCCTTCCCAAGACGAGTCCACAGTAACAGCCAGGTCAGGTGCACTAATCCATCTCTCTGGGTCTCAAGGCTCAATTAGTACTTACGAGACTGTGGAGGTGTGTTTTGAGGCGGTCATTATCATACCGCTGTATGGTCTAGTCTGCTAAATAAAACAAATCTAGTCCCCCCCCCCCCCCTTTTCAATGTCGCCCTTGCTAAGATTTAAATTTCTAAAACATGTGATCACACAGTAGCAAATTATCAGATTGAACTGCCATTTTCTGCAATCTACCGGGTATTTTGGTGGAAATTTTTTGTTATAATGTGCACTAAACAATGTTTTGACTCGACTATGCTGGACCATAACGTACTATTTCATCAAAGTCGCGGGAACTTCGTTTAGGCCAATGCAACTACATCTAATCTAGTATTCAAAGAGAAACCCTCCAAATCATATTTTCGTCCAAGCAGATAAGTGTTTCATCCCCGTATACACCCTACCCAACAGAGCAACTGGTGGCCTTTTTTTACACAAACAAAATATGGTAACCCTACACATACTAAGTATAAAATCCATCCCGGCTTCCTACTGTCATGTAGTATAG
Source organism: Holothuria leucospilota (assembly GCA_029531755.1). Taxonomy (NCBI): domain Eukaryota; kingdom Metazoa; phylum Echinodermata; class Holothuroidea; order Aspidochirotida; family Holothuriidae; genus Holothuria; species Holothuria leucospilota. The sequence goes on from JAIZAY010000319.1 coordinate 56,048, forward strand.
TGAGCATTTCGTTACCACGAGGGACGCAATTTTTTGTTTGCGAGTAACATTTCCTTCCTCCCTTTGTTGTCCTAGATCCCCAGGTCCCTTCCTTCCTGTTTCCTGTCATGCATCATTCCCACGGTATTTCCCGCCTATCGTAAGAGGCGACTAAAGGGAAGGACTTGCACCGTATTTGAACTGTATTTGAAACCGTACTTGAACTTGAACCGTATTTTAAACCGTATTTAAACTTTAGCATACCTTTTTATCCATTTGACACTATGTAACACATTCGTGCTGGTGTGTGTTAAATCCCATCTAACTCGTAAACAGCAAAGTAGCGTCCCTCTTGGTAATGAATGCGTACTATACTACATAACACTACCTTGAGAGATATCGTGACTGTAGAGTTTGACCCCCTGTGACTACAGACCATACATGTGCACTGATTGGATTTCTTCCTTGTTGCTTCTTAGAAGGTCATTGTTAAATTCAGTCTTTGAAGCACCTAAGCTCCTCATAGCCTTCAGCACTTTTTTGCTCCCCTCAATTTGCTTGTCCCTTTTGTTCCTCTTCTCCGACCACAAAGCTTTTCCTACGGTCAATATCCAGTTATCCTGGAGGCATGTCTGGCCAGTTTCATCCTGCTTCAAATGCCGGAGGATGTTTTCCCTGAATTCAGGATTACGGCCATGGCATGTCATGTGAGAAGGTGTCATTGCTGAGACATGGTACCTGTGAGGCTGAACAGTTTATTTTATGTTTTCTAAAGTTAGTCTCCCCCTGTGGGCTGGGGGTTGTAGAATATGCCCACGGTATTTCCCGCCTGTCGTAAGAGGCGACTAAAGGGAAGGACTTGCACCGTATTTAAACTTTGCTTGACACTATATAACACATTTGTGTTGATGTGTCCTTAAATTTTATCTAACTAACTGCCCCCGTCAATACATGTTTTCAAGCTGCCCCCTCCTGCATTAACTACAACTCACAGAACGTTTATTACAAGGTAATTAACAAATCACAGATGTTTTGTTGTTTTGTTTTACTACTATACTGTGAACTCAAAAAGCAGATCACTAGCTTTACACTGTGGCTGCGTCAACAGTGTCTGAATTATGACTATCCCATGCCTATTTAAATCCAAATATGTATGTGGTTAGAATACATAAACTAAACAGACACTGAAAAGCAATGATGAAACAAACAAGAACAAGAACCAAAACAGGTTGATCTGAAGTGGAACTGAAGATGCCGTGACTATAACAATGGTAGCTGGTACCAGGTAATAAATTTAAAAAGGAAGGATGGGAGAAAATGAGAGGAAAAGTGAATTCCAATATCCTATTCATGTCTGATAGTCTTAACTAAAATGATACATCTTCTGAGAACTCAAAATCCTGTCATGCGCCTGTCTGGGCGGGTTTTCAGACAGTTGAGGTGAATGGTCATTGTGTCACAAGATTGTAAAAGGTTTTGAACTTATTAACATCATATCTCAATTGGGATAAGTATATGAAACCTATGCAACCTCATTCATGCAAGATGGAAAAGAGATCCACAAGCTGAAACTTGCCCAGGTTTCTAAAATAAATAATCTGCATTGTGTTCAAAGGGGAGAAGGCACTACGCTGTGGGTCTGGATCAAGAAGAAGGTAGGGAGCTCTACTGGTCAGGCATCTAAGTGATCCTATATTTCCTATAATTTCGTATATATTTAAATTTTCCTATAAATGTATCATTTGGGGCTTGTTTTCCTATTTTCTCCTACATTTTTCTGATCTTGCAAAAAAAAAAAAAAATTCTGTGGTGTTCTGAAGTGAAATTTTTAGACGGATTCTTTTTCCAAGATAATTGTGTAAGACTTAAAGTGGCTTACTCAGGTAGCAGTGTGTAGATGCCAAGTATCTTAATTAGATGCAAGCACATCTGAAATATTCTCTTATGAAACTGCATTGGGCACAAATAAGCTCATGTTTTATCATCCTTGAATGTGCCACCCTCACACCTTTGATTTTAAGCACTTAATACCACTCTGTGATTTCATTTCTTTGAGGTAATATTAATAGTACTGTCAAGGGGGTGGATGAGAGCTCTGCGCCTGGCGTCCCCTGTGGTCATGCAGTCCACATTTTAAAATCCTTGTACCTTCCCTTTGCATGCACAGATACCTGGTCTGTGATATAATTAATTCTTAAACTCAAAATATTGAAGGACAGTCAGTGGTTCATAATACCAATTATTTCCCTGCCATCTACCATTTTTCTTCAAACTGACTAGCCATTAGTTGAATGATTGTTAAAATTGTACGCTACAGTTTTACCCTAAAGATCAAGAACTTAGTGATTTGAGAAAATTAAGAGCCCCAGTCTAATGTTAACAACATTACAATATGCAGATCACTAAGGAAGTTTTCGTAAACTCCACTAGAGGCTCTATGTCAGGCCCCTGGATGTCATGTCAATTTATCCAACACACCAAAGTGGAAAATCTGATCCATGCATTGGTCTTTTGCTGCAGCGCCCATCACTGGTGGCAAGTGGGACCACTTACCAACTTGTCCTTTCCCCAATTTTGTCATTTTATTTCCTGAAGTGAGATTTAAGATGTTAAGTATCTTTAATGCGCAGACATTTTTTTGCATACGGTAGGCATCTTGACATGTGGACTATACTGTCCTGCCAAGTTGATTCAAACTGAGCAGTGGCATTTTTAGGGGGGCAATGGGCCATGCCCCATTCCCTCGTTGATGCTGATTTTGTTTTAGTTTAATAACCTGAAATATGTCAATTTTTGAGAACAGTTTACTTTAAAAGATACAATACATAGCACCAGATTGCATGTAAGGACACCCAATCATTCAAAACAATTTTCAAAGGGGAGGGGAGCACCCCTCCCCCATGCTGGCAATCACAGCACATACATGCCCCCTCCCCCATGAGAGCTCTGGCTACGGATGCCCACCTCTTGAGAGGTTGAAGGTCAATTCATAGCTACAATACAGTTGCCATAAATACATGATCTTTCTCACACTATCAAGATAAACTACTACAGCAATACAGTGTAAAGTTTATAACAAAATTGTGTCTTAAGAGGTCATTTCCTGCAATTTAAGCAGCAAGAACTTCAAAACTTTTCTTAACTCAACCCCATTATTATTGGAGCTGAGGTGAATTGTGTACTTAGTATGGAAATAAGCAACATTTATAATCCACATTAACTACCCATTCATTTTAAAAGCATTATGATTTATACTGTAGTCTTATTCTGTGTTCACAGCTTTAAATATTGCAACTTTTGCTGCCTCTATGGTATGCACTAACATAAAATGTATGGACACTTTATTCCAGGGTCAAAATAAGCAAATTCACTACAGTCAGGGGATTTACCCTTGCCCTTCCACCAAAATACTTAGGTAGTTAACCTAAATTCCATTTTGATGGTAGAACCATACTGTTCTGCCACTTTGCCCACCCTTGTGATACTGTTCATCACATTTCTATCATTTGAACAGTATTTCTATTAGGTACAGTATTTGCCCCATCCACAACTTTGAGGAACTTTAAGATGATCAGGACCGCTAGTGTTTGACATTCCTGTATTTACTCTATATTTTCCTGAAAAAAATCCTATATATTCATCAATATCTATCCTATATAACCTATATTTCTGTGATGAACCACTTTGAAGCCTGACTGGTATATTTGCTTACACAAAGTGTGATTTCAAATTAGCTCCACTCATGTAGGATTTCCTTATTTTGGAAGATAAAAAATCAAACCAAAAGTAATGCTAAACCAACAGTTTAGTCCTTTCAGACTTCTTGCGTAAGGTGCTGTAAGATTAAGCATCGTCATCATCATTATTAACACGGATGCCAGGTGCCAGTTCCTGCATATAAAACACTTCTTGAAGTGGAGGATTATTAACTAACAATCACAACCTGTTCAGTGACATTATTACGTAGACAAAATACAAAAACAAAACAAAATAATGCTTCTGGCTATCATAGGCATTTTATGTGAAACTTTCAGATCTCATTTAAAACAACAGTAAACAAGAGAAACCAGTGGAACGTATGATTAGCTGGGTAAGCAATATGAACATTTGTGGTAGTATAAATGAGATGATAAAG
>JAIZAY010000764.1:0-31168 GCA_029531755.1 Holothuria leucospilota
ATTAATGTGCTTTGGGTGGGACTTTCTTGATTGTTTGGGTTGATTCTTATGAAATAATCGTTAATATGTATTCTTTATTCCCTAAAGAGTGTTTGCACAAGCTGAAGTTTTCATTGTGTGTTTACTCTGTGGTTTAAGGTACGGTTGCTATGAAAATTTTTCTTAGCAACCGAGCAATGTTTTGTTTGTGGACATACTCATCATATTCGGTGATTTCTCGTGAAAAGTCATTAACATGTAATCCTTTGTGCACTCAAAGAGTCTGTTCTTACAGTCAGAACTTTTTATTTTGTGTTTAATCTGCTCTTTAGCTACCGTTGCTAGGGAAAATTTTCCTTAGCAACCAAAGAAGGGTTTTCGTAGGAATACTCGTAAATGTGCAATTTTGAGAAGTGGGAGCATGTCAATTATGTTTCAGGGCGTCATTTTTAACATATCTATGCATTTTTTAAGTACTTCCCGGGGGGGGGGGGGGCTACGAAAGTCAAGATGTTGATGCCACATTTCAAGAGGAAGAACCTGTCCAGTGAAGATGGAGGTTATCATTTGGGGTCAGCGGAGGTCAAACTCTGCAAACCTCGTTAACACCATGTTCCTGGATACGAAGCTTTGATAGTATTCATGCTTAGAGTATAGACGGATTTCACAGGGACTTAGCACCTTTGGTTCTTTGGTAAAGGTCGAAGGTGATCTTGGATCATTGGAGATCAAACTCTGAATACTATACTTAACATTATATCTCCATATTTAGTGTGTAGATGAATTAAATAGAAATTAAGAACCCTGAAGAACCCTGTTGGTCTTTTGTGGAGGTTAAATGTTCATCTGGGGTGATCAGACGTCAAACTATGAAACCTTGTTGACATGTTATCTCCAGAGAGAAAGCATGTGTGCTCATATTAAGCAGGTAGATGCATTGAAACGCGAGAAAAAACTATAATAACCACTTTTGGTGGAGGTCGAAGACCATTTAGAGTTATATGAGGTAAAATAAAAAAATCTTGTTAACATAACATCGAAAGATAAGGAATGAATATTCTTTATACTTAGCATGAACTGCTTAACATAGGGCGGAAGAAAGCTATTGCGTTTGATGGAGATGAAGGATCATGTTAGGTCATTAGAGAACGAACTCTCGAAACCAACATATCTTTAGATCGAAAGCGTGAATAATCTTTATACATAGCATGAAGATGTATTGTATAGAGAGAAAGAACCCTACTGATTTTGGTGGAGGTTGAAAGTCTTTTGAGGTTATGGGAGGGCAGATTCTAGGATATTGTTAACATCTTACCTCAAAAGAGAGGACGAACCCTGGTGTTTTGACGAAGGTCAAAGTCAACTAAGGTCATCGGAGGTCAAACTATGAAAACCTTTTTAACATGATATCTCAAGGTAGGAAGAATCGATACCGTTTATACATAGCATGCACATGCATTACATAAAGACAAAGCACCGTATCGTTTTGCGGGAGTAAGAGATTATCTTAGGTCACCAGAGAACAAACTCTGGAAAATTTGTAAACATCATTACTTCAAGACAGAAGCTTTTTCATTCCACTATATAAGTAATTGTGTACCTGTTTTGTTTTGTTTTTGTCAAGGGGTAACTCATTCCCACAAGCAGCCGTTGCTTTCTCTGAGTTGTCCCCAGTCTATTTACTTTTACTTTTAACGAAAATGTACACTGTATTTACTGATAAAAAAGACTGAAATAAATGTCAAAATGAAAAAAAAATGTATACTTTCCTCACTTAGCATATAGATATATTTTATTGCGTAAAAAGTGCCCTGCAATATTGTCAAAGGCATCAAAAGAACTAATATTTAAAAGAAACTTGTATAACAGGATACTTAATGATTGAAACCTTGGAAGATTTTAATAGATGGACTTATGTAGGCCTACCATATTTTATACAAGAATCCTATTGTTGCTAATGTTTGGTTTTCTTTATGTGTTTGTGATTGATGAAAGGTCATTCCAGGTCACAAGCGGTGACACATTCAAAACCTTGTTAGCTGAATATCGTAAAGATGCATGGGTATTTTCTGTAGGGTGAAGTCTAGTTTATCGACCTCATTGAAACCAAATTGCAGTTAAGCATTTTCGTCAAAAGTACTAAATATGGCCTCCCATATGTAGGCTGTTTATGATAGAAATTCATTGCACCCGCATGTACTTAATAACAACAGTACTTTTTTTTTAATTTATGTAAATGAGTTTGTGGAGACATCTCCAAACCAACGTAATATATTTAGATAGAAAGCAAGAATAATCTTCTTACTAAGCGTATAGATACATTGTATCTAGAGAGAAAGAACCTCTGTTTTTCGTGGTGGCACAAAGTCTTCTGGGATCATGGAGGGCAGATTCTGGGAATCTTGTTTACATGATACTTCAAAAGGGAGGAAGAATCCTAGTGTTTTGTACAGGTCAAATGTCATCTGGTTTCATCAGAGGTCAAACTCTAAAAACCCCTTTGGTATGATATCTGGAGGTAGTAAGAATCGATAACGTTCACAGAAAAAGTAAAGAGGAAGCACAATTTCGGGATCAGAGATCATCTTATTTCAACAGATACCAAACTCTGGAAAATTTGTGATCATCATTGCCTCAAGACAGAAAGCATGTATACTTTCTTCACTTAGCATGAAGATGCAAATTAGTGAGTAGAAAGCGCCCTCAATTTTTGTCAAAGGGCATCTAAGAATCTACAAGTCAGCATTTAAAAGAACCCTGTATAACAGGATATTTAATGATTGGAAGCTTTGAAAACTTTAATACATGGAAAATATGTCCCAAATTCTATACAAGAATCCTGTTATTTTTCATGTTTGGTGTTGTCTATGTGTTTGTGTTTGGCGAAAGGTTATTTCAGGTCACAAGAAGTCAAACATTTAAAACATTGTTAGCATGATATCGTAAGGATGGAAGCATGGAAATTTTCTGTAGATCTGCTGGGCGAAGTCTAGTTCATCGAACTCATTGAAACCCAATTGCAGTTTAGCATTCTAGTCAGAAGTGCTGAATATGGCCTCCCTTACTTAGGCTGTTTATGATAGATATTCATTACACTCACATGTACTTAATAATAACATGTAAATATTTTTTAAAATATATGTAAATGAGCTTGCAAAATTTTCAAAGAGTTAAGATAAATTAATTTTTTCCTAGGTGGGTGAGAGTAAAAGTAGTAACTCTTTTGTAGTGCTAAGGAAACTTAACGCTACAAACTTTATATGACCTCCCCTGCTTTATTTAACATAGCCTAGGCTAAAACTGTTATTAGACAAGGTAGGTACACTTGTGGCTAATGAAGCGAATACCACACGACTTTTAATTTTATGGTCTGTATTTAATTAAACCTTTGAGACAGCCAACGTAGTCTAGTAATTAAAGTTCTAAACAGGGAGATAAACCGACCATACATGAAATGCAAAGATCCAGAGACAAATGAGCCATGCAATCCTATTATTCAGTAACTGAGTAGACGCTCTTCCCAATTTTTGGCAGTCTTACCGTTGAGACGACCAAAATTTTATTCGGAGCTTCACGTAAACATCACCTCACTAATTTTGCTTGTCATTGTATCTAAAATGCCTAAAATACTGTGTATGTTACTGTACCAAAGTGTAGAATTGACTGTGTAAGTATTGTGCATATAGCAAATACACTGACAACGGTGACGAAAATGCGAAGTGTGGCCAATTATGACGTCGATCTCTGGTCTGATCCACTGCCAGACAGGTACACACTTAACATTAGCTTACAAGTTTCATCATTATCCCTTTGTAGTAAAACAAAACATTTAACAGCCCCGACTTCCGTCGGTAAGATAATCGTAAAACCCAACACTTGTGTGACCAGGAGCCCGGGTTTCATTACATAATCCTTTACTTTCTTAAGGGAGCCATGTCACACGTCCGGTCACAGCCGTAGAACGCACCTGGACATAACCGATCTCTGGCTACTTCTAGGCCTAATAAATTACCATCGCCTCTACAAAAGCTGTGTAAACAGATCTCAATTTCAACCAAAGCAAACTTTAACGACTCTCCAAAATAACGAAATCACATTTCGTTACAAAAGGATATGCATATCCATGACAGCATCAGTTAATATAGTCACGCCAAAAACATCTGGCAATTTGCATATGATTACCATGGGTGCAGTCTTCCCTAGACACATCATCACTTTTGTTCCTAGTGTTAAAGTATAAATTCGGTACAGCGACGTATGCTTTGAGTAAATTGACATGTAATTTCGGTATAAAGTCATGTATTTTAGGTACAACGACGTACCATTCTGGTACAGTGACATATATTTTAGGTACAATGACATGTAAAGTTAGTGTAGTGACTTATGGTTTTGGTTTAACAACGTATCAAATAATATCATCATCATATTTCGAGACTCTCTCCGCCTGCCATAGTTAACAGTATGTAAAATAAAATGTTATTAGAGTTTCATGTGGTAAATACTAGTCAGTAGCTTATTTATAGTTGTGAGGAATCAAAAGAAGGGGTAATTGTCTCAACCATTGCTCCAATATGTTTTTTGGTGAAAATTTTAAGGTAGATTAAAAATCCTCACTTCAGTGTACATTTACAGTGTTGACATGTTCTTATCAATTTGTTTTTTTAATTAGAGAACACTGTCCCTTCAGAACCTATTTGTCCAACTGTTCCTCCTGTTGTGAGCTTCACTGGAAACATTGGAAACTTTGTCTCCTGGACCATTGAAGATTGTACTGATGCGCTGGATGGCAGTATTACCCCCGTGTGTAATCCAATGTCAGGTTCATTCTTCAGTGTTGGATCTAGTACTGTGACGTGTACCTGCACAGATTCAGGTGGCCTCACAAGTTCATGCACTTTGGGTGCAATTGTCTTGGGAGGTACGTATAGGCTGTCAAAGTCATATCAGTGACTGTACCTAATGGTTTGTAATACGATGGAGTTTAAAAGTATTTGATTTTCTTGAAGTACACACCTTACGAAAATAAAACATTCCGACGCAATTTTTTAGTGTTTGTAGGATATGGTATACCACGGATACTCTCTATGCGTGTTCTGTTTGAGGCAAGTAGAAACCTGCAGTTATTGTTTAATAAATTTAGGAATGACAGCGACCCAAACTGTAACACCAAGGCATATGCAGTTCTTAGTACCTACCACTTACAGCCTAAACGATATATTGTGATAAAATTTTTCATGTCTTATGAAGGTGAAGAACTTGTGACATACATGTTGTATACAGTGCTAGTGTTGGAATATAATTGGCATAGTGAATTGTGTAGTATTATTACTGTTTTGATTCATATGTCATTCTAAAATATTCATATGGATACTCCAAATTCACACTGTGAGTGGTAGAATCTTAAAATGAAAACTCTCTTGGTATGTACACTTAAACACCTCTGTCAGTGTGATACCTTGTCTCCACCTTAAGTTTGGTAAAGGCATGACAAAAAATGGCGACAAAGATGGAATCCAGTTGCATGTGAGGGAAATTTCAGATAGTTAAAATCAGGCTGTAGTACCAGGAGCCGGAAAGTCTGTGTGCTGGTAATGATTTTTCGAGATAATTTTTATGTGTCAGTTTACATGTGCATTGTGAAGTGCTGTACAGTGTGCATGCTGTGAACTACTTGTGTGCTAATACATATGGACACAGTGTAAACTGTGGCTACTAATACTACGTACTGTTCCGTTACAACGTGAGTGAGTATAATGCCAGTAACAGAAATCTAAGTGAGAATATAGTTAGGATTGGTAACTTACAAACTAACTACTAAAATGGCAACCATTACTTTAGAGGCATTTAATCCTGCTGAGGACCAGTGGAGTTCCTTTCCTGAGAGGTTGGAACAATATTTCATCGTGAATGCCGTAACGCTGATCAAAAGAAGGTAGCAGTTCTAATTGCTGCCATAGGCAGCAAGACGTACAGTTTGCTGAAAGATATAGTCTCGCCCGAAAGTACCCCCGACATGACATTAAAAGATATTGGAGATAAACTCAGGACACATTTCAGCCTTCGCCGCCCTCCATGGCAGAGAGATTCAAATTTTATGCTCAAAAGTAGACACCAGGTGAAAGTGTTAACCAATACCTAGCTGAATTAAAGCTCTTGCAAGCACATGTAACTTCGATCGATTTCTGAATGAAGCCTTACGGCAGTGGTTCCCAACCTTTTCAGATATCTGACCCCATAGGTAATGATGAGTTGTAACGTGGCACCCTGTTAACACAGTCTACGGCGAAGTGTCACCATCAGTTGGCGCGGAGCGTCCAAAAAACTTTTGGGCTAACACGCCCCCTACATTGCAGGAGATGGTACTTCCCTTACTTCTTACTTAGTAACAAGGCATGCACTTAATAGTTACAATGTATAATAATTGCATATTCTTGATTTATTTATTTATTTATTCATTCATTCATTCATTCATTCATTTATTTGGATTCGAGGCTGTGATGCTGTAGCGTGAGGACGTACCGAAGTTTGGCTCGTAGATATTTCTGATTTTTGATAGTATTTTCCTCCTTCTGTGAGAAGATTTTCTTTTTCTGGTGAGCCTTGATTGTCCTGTTCTTGTAACTATGGAGAAAAGGGGACCAGGTAGACCGCCTGGAAGTAAGAATAAGAAAAAAGGAGTATTAGAAGTTTTCCAGCCTAGACTTTCACCTAGCCAGCTTAGGCCTACTGTAAGCCTATCTAACCTTGCTTCGACTGTGGAGGATGACTTTGACGATGACATGTCACTCAGCAACGGACTGCACAGCCTAGACACAGCTTTACAAAATATCACTGTGGAACTTAGTAAAATTAGAAAGGAATTTGCTAAAACCATTGAGGAGCACAGCAAGCTTATCTCTTCCCTTCGTAAGGACAACCAGTGTGTAGCTGAAAAGATGATCAATTTAGAAAAACGTCAGGAGGAACTCTCAAAACAACTTAACAAACAAGAACGCATCTCAAGAAGAAGCAACTTTCGAATTGTGGGAGTTGAGCAAGAAAGAGGTGAAGACTGTCTTAAAACTATAACAGATATTCTCACTAACATGGGTCTACCGGACCCCCAGATTGAAAGGGTCCACCGGGGCGGCAGAGGAGCTGAGGAGCGCCATAGACATATTTTGGTAAAGATGTCTTTTTATGAAGATAAGGTTAGAGTTATGAGAAGGGCGTTGGCCTATAAAGATTTCTACATCATAGACGACTTGACTAAGTTAGACTTACAGGAGAAACGGCGCTGGAAAAACCAGGTAAATGATCTCTGCCAGCAAGGAACGCGACTTCGATTTGTAGGGGCAGTTGGAGGGGCGTTGACGGCAAGCTCTACAACTTTAATTAATCATTTTGTGGCCGGGGCGTTCATTTTGAAGCTTTTGGATTTTTCATGAAGGAGGATTGTACAGTTATCGATCACTATTATTCTCACTCTAAGTAGCCATTCTTCGGGCAGTGTACAGTTGTGAATCTTGTTCGACCGTTTTGTCGTTTTTCTTTTGGAAGTTACTTATGCCCCCTATTGGAGCCGTGTGGGACTGGTGTTATTTGTATTCTTCCCTTGGACTGATATTTATTTTCTGTTTTAAACCTCCTGCAGGTATGAAATATTTGATTCTTGCAGTGCATGTTAATTCTGTCTCTACTGTCACTTTGATGGCCTTTGATCATTGCTATTTTTCTTTGTCATTCTTGAAATGGCATCCACCTTAAGCTTTGTGACTTACAACGGGAGGAGTCTCAGGCAATCAAAATAGAGAAGACGTTTGTTTGCATTCCTTCACCGTAATAAGTATGATGTGTGTCTTATTCAAGAAACTCATAGCTGTATCCAGGATGAACTTTACTGGAAAAACGAATGGGGCGGAACCGTTATCTTTTGCCATGGATCTAAGGACAGTTGAGGCGTTTGCCTGCTTATTAAACCCTCTCATGCTGTTAATATTCATAAAAAGTGTATTGATGATTAGGGTAGGTTTATTATTCTGGATATAGAGATAAATAATGTTATTTTTACCCTGTCGGGGGTCTATGGACCAAACATTGATAGCCCTGCTTTTTACACCGATCTTTTTGACAAGATGGACAATTTTTTGTGTGAATCAATTATTATGGCAGGAGACTTTAACTTTGTATTTTCATTGGACTTGGATAAGACGGGAGGCCAGGCTAAGACCAATTTTAAAGCCCGGGATGAACGTTTGTCTTTGATGTCAGTTTACAGTTTAATAGATATCTGGCCTGACTTGAATCCGTTTGGTAAATATTATACTTGGAGTTCGAACATAACTCCGGGTATACACTGTAGATTAGATTTTTTTCTAATTTATCATCACTTGAGACATTGAGTTCATTCTGTATATTTTCCGCTGGATTACAGTCTGATCACTTCTTTGTATTCTTGCATTAGCTCCTGTTAAAATGGCCAGGGGCCCAGGAATATGAAAGTTTAACAATTCTCTTTTAGATGATTCAATGTATGTTTCTAATTTGCATGAATATCTTATCGAATTTTTGGAAGGGATTGATCCTGGAAACCCTGGTGTATCTTGGGACTTTTAAAATATAAATTACGTAAATATTCGAAGGCTTATGCTAAGGAGAAGGCCAGGAAAAGGTATCGTAAAGACAATGAATTACTAAAGATTATTTCCACTTTGGAACAACAAATATTTGTTAACCCGTCTGCTTTAGTAATTCCCAGCTAAAGGAAGCAAGGCTAGAGCTTCTTGAATACTATGATTTCAGATTACGGGGTACCATTTTAAGGTCAAGGGCGAGGTGGATAGAAGATGGTGAGAAGAATAGGTTATGTTTTTTAAATCTTGAAAAGAGGAATAAGTTACTCAATACCATAACCTTACTTGAAAATGACTCAGGCAGGATAATTGATCATCATAAAGGAATTTTGGAGGAAATTTTTAAGTTTATTCAAATTTATATAGTTCGCATTCCTGCTCTTCTAATTCCTTTTTAATACTCTCCCGGATTTTAATTCATTTTATTGTGACAAAACCGCTTGTGAGGGGGAACTCAGGAATGTTCTGCGGCCTTATTTTCTATGAGCAATGATAAAACTCTAGGCTCCGATGGTCTGTCGACAATTTTTTTACAAAAAGTTTTGGCACTTGATAGGTCCTCATGTAGTTTCAAGTTTGAATTATGCATTTCGTTCAGGCTGTCTAGCGACTGAACAGTCTCGTGGGGTGATTTCTTTAATTTTAAAGCCTGGTAAAGAATCCAATAAATTTGAAAATTATTGCCCAATTACCCTACTTACCACAGACCACAAGATCGGATCCAAAGCTTTGGCAGCTCGACTAAAATCTTGTATTACCTCCCTTATAGGCCCTATCCAAACTGGTTTTGTCCAAGGTCGCTTTATGGGCGAGAATATTAGATACGTTTTAGACTTAATAGATTTCACTAGTGAAAATGAAATCTCGGGGGTTTTACTTGTTGTGGATTTCCAAAGAGCATTTGACAAAATTGAATAGAGTTTTATTCAAAAGACTCTTACTTATTATAACTTTGGAGGGGATTTTAAGAAATGAGTTTCTGTGTTGTACAACAATAGCAATGCCTCTGTTATCAATAATGGTTTCTCCACTGGCTATTTTCATATTTGTAGAGGGTTCAGGCAGGGTTGCCCCCTCAGCCCTTACTTGTTTATTTTGTGCTCGGAACTTTTATCTATTAGTGTAGTACATAATAAGGAAATACGAGGTATTCGTGTGGGGAACTTTAATCATAAACTTTTGCAATACGTCGATGATACGGTTTTTCTCTTAGATAGTTCCATTAATTCCTTATGGGAAACAACACAAGCTCTGAGAGATTTGTTGGAGGCGTCAGGGTTGACTATAAATTATTCCAAATCTGTCCTGTTTCCCTTGGGTCCCTTTGTAAGCGATTGTCAGTTAACGTCCTTTTGTGATATTGTTGTTAGTATTGGTTACTTATTTGGGCATTTCTTTCACCAATAACAGATATGACCTTTTTGAACTCAGTTATACTCCGAAGTTGTCTCGGCTAAAATTGTGTCTTCGCTTGTGGTCTTTTAGGACATTACCCCAATTGGTCGTAATGCCATAGTGAAGTCATTTGCCCTTTCCCAACTTGTATGTTTATTCCTGATCTTACCTGATCCCTCACCGTATTTTGTAAAAGAACTTGATAGAATAATTTTCGATTTTATTTGGTGCAGACGCCCTGATAAAGTTTAAAAAAGTACTATGGTTAATCAGAGATTGATAATGGTGGATTTGGATTAAAAGTTATACATATTAATAGTTTTATTAAATCTTTAAAATGCTCTTGGGTGCGTCGTTACCTCTCTGACATTGCAAGTCCATGGAAAATATTCTTTGGTATCTCCTTAAAATCTTATGGATCTCCTTTCTTTTTCTATTGCAATTGTGCTAACTAAAGATTGATGTTAAGGGTATAAAGGACATGTTTCTTCGTCAAGTTGTTGAAGCATGGTGTGATGTTACTTTTGCTACACCTGAACTAAAATTTGGAAATAAGTACATTTGGAATAACTCTAATATTAAAATTGATGGTAAAAATGTGTTTTTTGATAACTTATACAAAAAAGGAGTTATGAAAATTAGTGACTTGTTTAGTGTTAACAATGTACCTCTAGATTACTTAACTTTTACAAGGAAAAGCAATGTTTTAAATTTTCCATTTACTTCTTATTCGGGTTTAATCAAAGCTATTTCTATGCATTGGAGATTTAATGTAAATGATACTGTTATTGAATCCACTAAGACTAAACTTTTAATAGAGAAAATTATGTTGAGAAAATAGTCAGTATCTCAAGTCATGTACCCTATTTTACTAAGGAGGGTGGCCACCTTGCCTACTTCTCACGCCAAGTGGAACAACACTGTTCAGGAAAATGAAGATCGGTGGACTACTTACTTTAGAATGCCTTTTAAAAGTATCTCTGAAGCACGTTTACAATATTTTCTGTTTCAATTCCTACACAGAATTATTCCAACTAAAAAATTGCTTTTTTATATGAAAAAGGTGGAATCTCCATTGTGTTTATTTTGTAACATTCATGAGGAATTAATTGAAGATTTATTTTAGGATTACAGCTTGTTTTCAAATTTTATTTTAGAAATGGAAAGACGGTTTCTCAACAAGCAGTTCTTTTATCAAAACATGATATTGTCTTTGGTTCTCACCATAAAGAGTACAGCCCCGTATAATTTTTTGATTTTGCACATGTAGTACTATATTTATGTTTGCTCAAGGAAAAATGAGCAGTTAGATAAGAAAATATTTTTTTTTACAAATTTAAGTTTGCTGTAAATGTTTTACAATACTGTAAGAATCAAAAGCTTTACCATGATGTTAAGAGAACTTTTATACTCGATTAATTTGTGTACATATTGACAGTGTAAACGCAACAGGTTTCTACCAAGTTTGGAACAAAACTGAATACACAGGAGGAAAAATATTTATTTATTTATTCATTCATTCATTTATTCATTCATTCATTTATTCATTCATTCATTTATTCATTCATTCATTTATTCATTCATTCATTTATTCATTCATTCATTCATTCAATCTTATGCTGGCACCCCTAGATAATTTTTGTCACCCTCTATCGAACCACTTCCTTACGGGATGCACACATGTTTGGTCTACGGGATAAGTGTGTCCAGCGACGTCGTATTGCGTTTGACTATAAGCTAACCCTGGAGAAAGCCTTCAGTGAGGCGGTAAGCCTGGAAACTGTTTCTACAAATACTTCTACGGCGAGAGGTGCGACTGGACCAGTATCAACAGTGAATGCACTAAACATGGAACAATTACAGTGTTCATGTTGTGGCAAACAGGGTCATGTGAAGAGAGAGTGCAGGTATAGAAATGCTGAGTGTAAGAAATGCAGCAGAATAGGCCATTTAGCCAGTCAATGTCGGAGTGGTGACAGGTCAGGATGTAAACCGAAAAGCAGTGGTACTAAGAAAACCAGAAAGAAATGGGACTCCAAAGTGAAGCACATGAAGAATAAACAGGAAGAGTCCACAAGTGAGGAAAATGGTGACAGTGACAACCACACTAGTGATGGACAGAGTTCCTGGCCAGTATACACCATTAAAGTGGCTAATGAGACTTGTAATGTCAATTACAAGCCCCTCATGGCAAACGTTATGATTAATGATAAACCTGTGAACATGGAATTTGATACTGGGTGGGGTAAATCAATAATATCTTATCGAGAGTACAGACAGAAATTTTCTAAGGTAAAGTTGAGACCTGTCTCTGTGGTACTTAAAACTGTTACTGGACAGAAGATTGAGTTGTGTGGGACCATTAGTGTAAAGGTAGAGTATAATCATCAAAAGTGTGTGTTACCCCTTTTGGTGATAAAGAGAAATAGTCCAAGCCTGATGGGGCGGGACTGGTTGTCAGTTTTGAAAGTTGACGAAAAAACGGTGTTTACAGTATCAGGGTTACAAAATTGACTGATTCAGTTTCATGGTATTATGTCTTCAATGATGATATGTGATGTGTTAAGGGAGTCAGAGTGAAACTAGAGTTGGAAGAAGGGACTCAACCCACGTTTTTCAAGCCTCGTACCCTTCCTTTTGCCTATAAGTAAAAATTGGGAGACGAGTTAGAACGGATGGCCAAATCGGGAATTCTGGAAAAAGTTGACTGTCCGATTGGGCTTCCCCTAAAGTCCCCGTAAGGAAGACTGATGAGAGTGTCAAAAGTTACCATAAGCCCCTGCCACACGGCTAAAGAGCTTATCCACTCCGTAAACCCAACGAATTGCTCACAAAACTAAATGGTAGTGAAAAATTTACAAAATTGGATCTAAAGCATGCATATCAACAATTACCTCTTTATGAGTCTTCTAGAGACTTTGTGTGTATCAACTCACACCTAGGCCTTTTTAGGTACACTAGGCTTCCTTTTGACATAGTGCTACCGCTATATTTCAAGAAATGATGGAGAAAATCATCAGTGGGTTAAACGGTATTGTATCCTACGTAAATGACCTAATTGTGACAGGTGCCAATGATGAAGAACATAAGCAGAATTTACATGCAGTGTTAACTAGGTTAAGTGAATGGGGATTGCGTTTGAAGAAAGATAAATGCAGATTCTTGCAGGACTCAGTGCAGTACTTGGGGTTTGTCTAGAAATTTTGAAGGGATTGCACGCACACAGTCAGGGGTGGAGGACATACTGAATTCTCCAAGCCCATCTGACCAGCAAGAGTTTCACTCACTATGTGGTTTAATTAGCTATTACCGACAATTCTTACCCAACCTAGGAACGGTGATGCTGAATGAGTTGAAGAGTATGACATCCCACTGGACCCAAGAATGTGAATACTCCCTGCAGAAAGCCATGCACTTGCTAGTTTCTACTAAGGTCCTAGTACATTACGATCTCAATGGGGATCTTCTCCTGGCTACAGGTTCCTCCCCACGAAGGGTGGGGTAGTCATATCACATGATATTAATGGGGTAGAGAGGTCTATAGCGTTTGAGTCTAGATCTCTCATTAAGGCTGAAAGTAACTACTCAAAGTCAGAAAGAGAGTCTTTGGTCATAATCTTTGCCACCAAACGATTTCATCAGTACCTATTTGGTCGTAAGTTAACTTTTTAAAAAGACAACATGCCTCTGAGTTTGATTTTTGGACCCAAGAAGGGTATACCAGTACTAACAGTGTCCAGGCTTTAGCTCTGGGCAATCGTTCTCAGTTCATATAACTATGATATTAAATATTGATCCCCTAAAGAAAACTCAAAAAACTGACTTTGTGTCAAGGTGTCAAGACTTCCTCTTCCCAGTGATGAGAGGCAGGCTAGTGATTGAAATTTGTCCACATATTGGACAGTTGAGGCCACTGCGGTGAACAAAATACAAATTGAAAGTTTGCCAATAAGTTCAGAAAAAATCAGAAGGGAAACATAGAGGGACAAAATCCTGTCAAGGGTACTCCATTTTAGAGTTAATGGGTGACCAGAGGAGTTGAATGAGGAGTTTAGTGGGTAAGAGAGTAACAGAGATGTGTTAACTGAGGAAGAGGGAGGTCTTTTATGCGGTTTGAGAGTTGTTGTACTAGACAAATTGAAGACGCAGTGCAGTGCTACATGAGTTGCACAAACAGCATATTGGTATAGTAAGAATGAAGTCATTGACAAGAATGCATGTGTATTGGTCAAAGATTGATCAGAATATAGAAGAGATGGTAAGGAGTTGTAGTGTGTGCTCACAGTGGACTGATCCTGTAAAGGCCTCAGTAAATCCCTGAATATACCCATCTAGTCCAGGGGAAAGAGCACATGTTGATTTTGCTGGCCCTTTTTAGGGAAAATATACTCATTGATGCGTTCTCCAAGTGGGCAGAAATAGTGGTAATGGAGAGCACCACTACTGAGTGTACAATATCTGTGCTCCCCCAAAGTATTTGCAAGCTGGGGGCTCCCAGAGCAGCTAGTGTCAGATAATGGTCCTCAATTTATATCAAGCGAATTTGAGACCTCCCTGAAGAAAAATACTGGCAAGCATACCAAATCCCCTCCCTGACACCCAGCTTCCAATGGTGAGGCAGAGAGGCTCGTAAAAACCTTGAAGTTGGCAATGAAAGCTGCCAAAGGTGATGTTGGTTCGATTCAAACTAAGGTCACAAGATTTCTACTCTCTTATAGGTCTACCTTCCACACAGTCACGAGGGAAGCACTTGCAAAGCTATTCATGGGCAGACAAGTCAGAACCAGACTTGCCCATTTGAGACCAAACCTCACCAAGTCAGTAAGAAAAAGACACAAGGGGGATGAATCTAAGGCATATCCCAGACATTTTAAATTGGGAGAGCAAATTTTGGTGAGAGATTATCGACTCTCTTCAGATCGTTGGGTAGAGGGGGTAGTAGTAGCGTTACTGGGTCCCCTAACATACAAGTTTCAAGTAGGTGGTGTTCTGTGGAAACGACACATCAACCAGCTAAAAAAAAGGAGCAAGATTGATAAGGGTTCTCCAGACTTAGTGAGTTATAATTCACCCGGACAGGCCCCACATCCTCTGTCCGTGACATAACCCAAGTCCTTCCCATCACCCAGCTACTTCCCTCTCCCACCCCTGAGGTCATGACCACCACAGAAGCTCTCAAAGATGAGGAAATCACAGAATTACCACCCCCTGTACCTCGCAGGTCCCAACGGAACCCAAAGACAAGGAAATTGTTGGACCTGTAGTTGCATTACACTGTGTACTCTTCTCGTTTAATCCTTTGTTTCTGCAAGTTTGTAGGGCAGGTTTAACATTTATAATTAAGGGGGAAGGGCGTGGTATTGTTACTGTTTTGATTCATGTTTCATTCTAAAATATCCACATTGGATACTCCAGGTTCACACTGTGAGTGGTAGAATCTTGAAATAAACACTCTCTTGGTATTTACACTTCAATATCTGTGTTAGTGTGATATTTTGTCTCCACCTTAAGTTTGGTAAAGGCATGACAAATTGTGTCCCTGCTATGCAGTAGTATTATAGTACAGTAGTAGTTGACAACGTACATGGTATAGCGTACTGTTTTGTGTTACATGGCAAGTGGCGGGCAAGAAGCTTGATTATTCGCAGGGATCGAGTGTAGACGTAGCAATTAAATATTGATGGGCAAAGGATCTTGTCTGGAGGATATACGAACATAATTGGTTTAATTTGTGATTTACAGTAGATGGAATGCCAATTACTGCTGACAGTTATGAGGTAAACTATTGGGAGTAAAATGATAAAAAGTAAACAAGGCAAGTGTCCTTCACAGTAGAAAAATATCTAAAGGAGGACTATCTTAAGGACGCACTTAGTGCTCAAACTGTGTCAATTTCATTGCATCGGGAAAGTGAAAGAAGTACTTAACAATATTTTAGGCAAGGATTCACTAAGCCTCTTGGCTTTCTGCTTATACTATTGGGTTGGCGAAAAAGTGTGATTAAGTTACGACGAGTTGAGTAACAATATATCTTTCACATTTTTCTTGTGTTTTTTATTATTCTGTATGTGTAGCAGGGATATGAAGTATTCTCTATCGCTTTTATTTGTGCAACAAATCTATTGATAAGCACTTTCATTTTTGATTCCTTGCCGAAGGCAGGCAAGGAATCTATCCGATGGTGATGTCGTGTGTGTGTATGTATGTATGTGTGTATGTGTGAGTGTGTATGTGACGTCTAGCTTGTAAACGCGATATCTCAAGATAGCAATGACCGACACTTTTCATATTTGGTATGTAGATTTGTCATGTTCAGAGAAAGAATCCTATTGTTTTTTGGGGAGGTCAAAGGTCATGTGAGGTCACCAGAGGTCCAAAACCGAAAACTTTGTAAACACGATATCTCAAGTTAGCAATGACCGACACTTTTCATATTTGGTATACAGATTTGTCATGTCAAGAGGAAGAAGCCTATTGTTTTTGGTAGAGGTCAAAGGTCATCTGAGGTCACCGGAGGTTAAACTGCGAAAACCTCCTAAACGGCTTCTAAACACGATATCTCAAGATAACAATGATCTACACTTTCATATTTGGTATATAGATTTGTCATGTTGAGAGGAAGAACCCTATTGTTTTTGGTAGAGGTCAAAGGTCATCTGAGGTCACCAGAGGTTAAACTGCGAAAACCTCGTAAACACGATATCTCAAGATAGCAAAGGCCGACACTTTTCATATTTGGTATAAAGATTTTGCATGTCTAGAGGAAGAACCCTACTGTTTTTTGGGGAGGTTTAAGGTCATCTGAGGTCACCAGAGGTGAAACTGCGAAAACTTTGTAAATGGCTTGTAAACACGATATCTCAAGTTAGCAATGACCGACACTTTTCATATTTGGTATACAGATTTGTCATGTCAAGAGGAAGAAGCCTATTGTTTTTGGTAGAGGTCAAAGGTCATTGGAAGTCACCGGAGGTTAATCTGTGAAAACCTCCTAAACGGCTTGTAAACAGGATATCTCAAGATAACAATGACCGACACTTTTCATATTTGGTATATAGATTTGTCATGTTGAGAGGAAGAACCCTATTGTTTTTGGTGGAGGTCAAAGGTCATTTGAGGCTTCCCCAGGTTAAAAGCAGAAAAGGCTCGTAATCACGATATCTCAAGATAGGAATGACTGACACTTTTCATATTTGATATATAGATTCATCATGTTGAGAGAAAGAACCCTATTGTTTTTGATGAAGGTCAGAGGTCATTTGAGGTCACCATAGGTAAAAGGCCGAAAAGCTCGTAATCACTATATCGCAATATAGGAATGACCAACACTTTTCATATTTGGTATATAGATATGTCATATTGAGAGAAAGAACCCAATTGTTTTTTGGTGGAGGTCAAATGTCATTTGAGGTCACCAGAGGTCAAAGACTGAAAACCTTGAAATTGGGATATGTCAAGATAGGAATGGCGGATATAGATTTGTCATATTGAGAGGAAGAATGCTATTGTTTTTGGTAGAGGTCAAAGGCCATCTTAGGTCACCAGAGGTTGAACTACAGAAACCTTGTAAATGGCTTGTAATCACGATATCTCAAGATAGCAATGACAGCTGGTGGAGGTCAAGGTCATCTGGGGTTACCAGAGGTCAAAAAAATTTTCCCAAGAATTCCCAAGATTGCCATCTGGGGTCACTGGGGTCAAAAGCAACATTTCCCAAGAATTTGAAAGATTGTTAATGGGGGTTTCCAGAGGTCAGAAAGCAAAATTTCCCAAGATTTCTCAAGATTGTCATCCGGGGTCACTATAGGTTAAAAGCAAAGTTTCCCAAGTATTCCCAAGATCATCATATGGGGTCATCAGAGGTCAGAAAGCAAAATATCCCAAGTATTCCCAAGATTCTCCTCTGGGGTCACCAGAGGTCAGAAAGCAAAAGTTCCCAAGAATTCCCAAAATCGCTATCTGGGGTTATCAGAGGTCAAAAAGCAAAATTTCCCAAGAATTTCCAAAATTCCCAAGATCGTAATCTGAGGTCACCAAGGGTCAAAAAGCAAAATTTTCCAAGAATTTCCAAGATTGGTATATGGGATCACCAGAGGTCAAAAAGCAAAATTTCCCAAGAATTCCCAAGATAGTTATCAGGGGTCACCAGAGGTCAAAAAGCAAAATTTCCCAAGAATTTTCAAGATCCAAGATCCATTGGAGTTAAATTCCTTTCAAGACACTTTCGTTTTTGTTTTTTGTTATATTTGGTGGGGTTCAAAGTTCATGTGAGGTCAGCAGAGGTCAAATTGTTAAAATATCGTAAAATGATGAAGTCAAGAAAGATAAATTTGAGGGATAAACCTCAGTACAACAAAGCATCCCCATTCGGCAAGGAATCACTAAGCCCTTAGGCTTTCTGGTTATTTTTAGAAGTACCACCAACTGTGGTGGATTGCCCAGAGAGTCCAATTACTCAGACGGTGCCATTTGATAGTAGTTCTACAATCGTTACTTGGCAGGAGCCATTTGCGACAAGTAATACTGGTGGGGTAATAACCGTCAGTCAGAATCGCTTCCCGGGAAGTCAGTTATCAGTTGGAGAAACGGAAGTCACCTATACATTTACCGACAAACCATCGGGACTTACAGAAACGTGCACCTTTGTAGTGGTGGTTCAGAGGGGAGGTATGTTTACTCTATAGAAGTTTACTTAGGAGTTAGAGGTTTACTTAGTCTAAAAAGCACTTTTTAGTTTAATGGTCTGATAATGCTTGCTCAAGTGTAAAATGCAAGCAACGATATGATGCAACAGAGACCGTCAGTGAAGTTGACAAGTGTATTGTTACATAAGACAAGAGACTATGCCTTGCTGGTATTGGAGTGCTTTAATCTGAATGTTAGTCACATATGTTATTACCCAGGATTTAATTCCATTCAACTTCTATTCATTAACTTTTGTCCAAAACACATTTAACTTTGAATCAAGTTGACTGGTTTTGAATGGTTTTAACTGGTTTAAAATTTATGGCAAATGGTTTTAAATGGTCATCATTAACAAGTTGAATGGTGCTAAACGGTTTTAAGCCAGTTTGAATGGAAAAGTGTCCAAAACACATTCAAAACCCCCAATAGAACCATTCAGGACCATTCAAATTTTCTTGAATGGAATTTTACCCTGAGTACAACTTAACATGGAAATCTGTAACTCTTATGAGTCAGTCTTGGTTGATTTTGATTACTTTCCTTTACTTTCTTCATGTAACCATTACGTTTTTGAGACGTTATGAAGAATCAATTATAGAATAAGTCTTCATATTTAATGTTGGAAGTGGACACAACTTTAAAAAAAGGTGTCCACCTGTTCCTGTAACAAACCTAGATCATGCTTGAAAAACAGAAACCTGTGTGTTAGTGACACTCTGAACACAGGTTTGATACAGATTGACACACATTTTCATATTTTCAATTTTTGACACACATTTTGTCTCAGAATAAGTGGTTAACATTGGCCTTATTTGTTCTACTTTTGCCTCCTTGCAGGAAGCAAAAGGGATCTGTGCAATCAATGTGGGGTGTGTATGGGTATGCGTTTGTGTATGAGTGAGTTTGTGTAAATGTTTGTGATGTATAGCTCGTTAACATTAGGAACTCATCTGCTCACAGATCTAGACCCTATTTTAGGAACCATAAACTGTGTATCAGTTATCTAATCCAATTAAACTAGGTCCCTGTCTACATAGTTGATTTATTCCTGGTGACATCTCAGCCCTTTTTTAAGTAAAGACTTCCTGTACATACTGTAAACAAAAGATTTTATTATGCAATGAGGGGACATTTCAATACTTTATCTGTGGTGTAAGCAACTGGACAAAGTTCCTCATTATTCAGAGATTAAGCTTTCTTCCACAAGGGGTAGTTGTTTCTAATAACAACGAAATCAACAGCAAAGTAGGATTTTAATACGCCCAACCTGTCTTTTGTGGGATCTGGTTAGAGTGTTCTGATTTCTTAACAGGCTAATTTCTAATGAACATGATACCTCAAGGAGGTAAACAGGGACAGTTCTCATTCTCGTTATGTGGATACCCCATTATGTCAAAAAGATCCCTATCAGTTTTGGTAAAGGATAAAGGGGTAGCTAACGATCCATTAGGACTGAAATTTTCGGTAGCTAGTACAATACACCTACCGAATATGCATTTAATGTTATTACACTTGACCGATAAACTTTTCAATGAGGTTCCAGAAATCATTTACCACTGAAAGTGGTCACAGTTAGAGCTTGGAATTTGGGGTAAAATAGGCAAAATGATGGCGTCCATGGCCAAATGTTCTCCTGATCGGGGGAAAACTACAATCTTGGACAAAACTCGTTGGGACACCCCCGCTCCCCTTCACAAAGTTGAACATAGTTATCCTGTTCACGGCATACAGTCATTCTCTCTGCGCAACTTTGGAAGGGGGAGCGGGGGATTTCATGTAAACCTGGGAACGGAGATTCAAGAATATTGTGACAAAGCGTCCCAACAGTTTTGTCCAAGATTGTCTGAGAAATTCGAGAAGTTAGAACTGCTCGCGGCCCACGGTAGAAAGTGTTTCTTTGCGCTGCGTTGATTCGCAAAAGGGTAGGTGTCTTTTCGTTAGGTATAAGAGAACAGTAACACAGAATAATCAGCATATTCTGAGTCCATATCGAAGTTCTTGTTAATATAATACTATTGAAGCTAAAAGCATTGGGAAGGTAGCTAAATAAGTTCAAAGCGTCCTCTCGTTTAGGAAGACATTTTCAATAGTGACGTATTTTGGGCTCACACTGTCTGAACTGGTACCAAATAAAAAGAACATTCAGCAGAAGTACGTGTTGTATCCTGCCTATTACTTTATATTAAAGTTAATTTACCAGACATAAGTAAAAAAGTACTTGAATGTATATTCATTTCACCTTTATAACGCAGTAACTTTCATTTGAGTAGCTGAAACTATACAGAAAATATGCCATACATGCTAATTTGACGAGACCGGGGGTGAAGGCTAAGTTAACCAAACGGTCTACCATTTGTCTTGAGAGCAAATTTGAAAGCAAAACGTAAAGAAATTGAGTCGGCTAAAAGAAGGCATAATAGATACGTCATCAGCTTCATGTAACATGAAAAAAATGTTGTCATGGGCATCAAATTTGCTTCAAAATCTGTCTAAAACCAGCCCAAATTAACGATCTACCATCGTTATAATAAAAAGCTTGGCTTGCAATTCTGCTTTTCACATTTCATGGTAGATCGTGGCGCTCTTTCAGTTAAAATCTTGCCTTCTTACCACTAGTTTGCAATAGCAGTGAGACTCTTCGATCTCTCCATGAAAGAAATTGTTTTGTTTTCCGTCTTACAAACTTAAGAAGAGTTGTCATCTCCTTTTAATTTGCTAAAAAATGCAACGCATATGGCTGCAATAGACGTAGTTACGGAACGTAAACATTTCTGTCTGGCATTCCCTGCGAATACCTGAAACAGTCTATCCATTATGATCTCGCCAACCAACAATAAATCAGTTAAAAAAAAAAAAAAAAAACAACACATTAAAACAATTTTAAATTATACTTTCATTTGGCTAAAATCCTCAGGCCTTTAAGCCTCCGAAAAAGTGTACTGAATACAGCTGCTCGAAAAATTAACCATCTTACTATTGAATTTGTTCTCGTAAATCGCTCACTTAAAACTCAGACAATCTTGGACAAAACTCGTTGGGACACCCCCGCTCCCCTTCACAAAGTTGAACATAGTTATCCTGTTCACGGCATACAGTCATTCTCTCTGCGCAACTTTGGAAGGGGGAGCGGGGGATTTCATGTAAACCTGGGAACGGAGATTCAAGAATATTGTGACAAAGCGTCCCAACAGTTTTGTCCAAGATTGTCTGAGAAATTCGAGAAGTTAGAACTGCTCGCGGCCCACGGTAGAAAGTGTTTCTTTGCGCTGCGTTGATTCGCAAAAGGGTAGGTGTCTTTTCGTTAGGTATAAGAGAACAGTAACACAGAATAATCAGCATATTCTGAGTCCATATCGAAGTTCTTGTTAATATAATACTATTGAAGCTAAAAGCATTGGGAAGGTAGCTAAATAAGTTCAAAGCGTCCTCTCGTTTAGGAAGACATTTTCAATAGTGACGTATTTTGGGCTCACACTGTCTGAACTGGTACCAAATAAAAAGAACATTCAGCAGAAGTACGTGTTGTATCCTGCCTATTACTTTATATTAAAGTTAATTTACCAGACATAAGTAAAAAAGTACTTGAATGTATATTCATTTCACCTTTATAACGCAGTAACTTTCATTTGAGTAGCTGAAACTATACAGAAAATATGCCATACATGCTAATTTGACGAGACCGGGGGTGAAGGCTAAGTTAACCAAACGGTCTACCATTTGTCTTGAGAGCAAATTTGAAAGCAAAACGTAAAGAAATTGAGTCGGCTAAAAGAAGGCATAATAGATACGTCATCAGCTTCATGTAACATGAAAAAAATGTTGTCATGGGCATCAAATTTGCTTCAAAATCTGTCTAAAACCAGCCCAAATTAACGATCTACCATCGTTATAATAAAAAGCTTGGCTTGCAATTCTGCTTTTCACATTTCATGGTAGATCGTGGCGCTCTTTCAGTTAAAATCTTGCCTTCTTACCACTAGTTTGCAATAGCAGTGAGACTCTTCGATCTCTCCATGAAAGAAATTGTTTTGTTTTCCGTCTTACAACTTAAGAAGAGTTGTCATCCTCCTTTTAATTTGCTAAAAAATGCAACTCATATGGCTGCCATAGACGTCGTTACGGAACGTAAACATTTCTGCCTGGCATTCCCTGCGAATACCTGAAACAGTCTATCCATTATGATCTCGCCAACCAACAATAAATCAGTATAAACAAATAAACAAAACAACACATTAAAACAATTTTAAATTATACTTTCATTTGGCTAAAATCCTCAGGCCTTTAAGCCTCCGAAAAAGTGTACTGAATACAGCTGCTCGAAAAATTAACCATCTTACTATTGAATTTGTTCTCGTAAATCGCTCACTTAAAACTCAGACAATCTTGGACAAAACTCGTTGGGTTTCATGTAAACCTGGGAACGGAGATTCAAGAATATTGTGACAAAGCGTCCCAACAGTTTTGTCCAAGATTGTAGATTCTCCAAAGAGTGGGTGGGGAATGGGGAAAAAATTGTGTTATTCCTCGTAAGTTCTTGTGGTTTTTCTAATTTGCAAACAATGCTGATTATTCATTCCCGAGGTACAGAAAATGTGTGCGCATTACATAGTCCATTTCAGAAGTTAACATGCACAAAATCACCAACCTTGACTGGTGCGTTCACATGAATGATGTATGTTTAGGTGCTTGCACTATTAGGCCAGAATGAATACCGTATGAATCTTTTCTATAAATAGGAAAAATGCCGTCATCCTGATTTGAATTTCCGTACCATGTCTCCTTCATCAGGAATGATTATTCAATAATGTGCCAATTTTCATTTGTTATCTGTTTGTATGAATTTTGGATTTTTTTTTTTTTTTTTTTGCAAATGATGTGCAATATTTTGGATTGTTTGTGTTATGTAGTGTGTTTGGTCAAATAAGAGAGATTTGTTAAGTTCAGCTGATATTTCAAAGTAGATGGATAAAATATTATGCTCAGAAAGTGTCTTGAAGACAATACATTCTAAAATCATTATGTCATTAGAAAATTCGCTAATTTTCCCAGCAGGTCCAGCTGATGCTAGTCCAGAGATAATCTGTCCATCCATGATAAGAAACAACGCAACAACAGGCCAAGTTGGGACTTTTCTGACGTATAGTGATCAAGTTACTTGCACTGATGATATGGGTGTGGCCAGCATTATATGCACGCCATCCAGCGGATCATTCTTCTCCATTGGTACAACAACAGTTTCTTGTGTGTGTACTGATGCAGGAGAAAACATTGACTCTTGCATATTCAGTGTAGTTGTAGCAGCAGGTGAGTTATTTGCAATTTGCAGATACCAACAAAATTTGTTGTAATTTGTATTTTGTTGTCATCATTAGAAAGGAAATGACTGCTTAAATGTTGTACGAATATTAAAATGATGGTAAAGTTTCGTTTGCAAATGCTTCATGATTAAAGTTAAGCTTGCGGTTCAAACAAAGGCAAAAAAACTTCATAGTGTGTTCATCTCCTTTACCGCTTAACAGCAAACTTCAGTTAAAGCTCAAGGCACCAGTTTTACGCTCTGGCTGACCGAGTGAAACTTGAGTTGTTATGTTACTTAAGCCCCCAGAGAAAAACTTTGGGCAAGGGCGTAGGAAGTGGGGGGGGGGCTTAGCCCCCAGTCAAAAATGTGAGGGGCTGAGCCCCCAGCCCCCAAGATCCAACAGCAAAAACCCCTTATTTGTCTCTCTGTAAGACACGTCAAAATTTGCAGGAATTTTCCTTACAGTTTGTCCAAAATGTTGCACCAAATTGCATTTGAGGACCCTTAAATACCCCGAAATATGTGTTCCCCTCCCCTTAGACCCCTCCACAGGACGGCGATCTGAAACAAGGCTCAGCCCCCCCCCCCGTCTCGAAAAGCTTCCTACGCCTATGACTTTGAGTAACCCCCGAGACCATTCACACCCCTTGGCCTGACTGAGCTGTAATCAGATTTAATGTTCTCGCTTAGCGGAATAGGAGACTTCTGCTTAATTGGGCCGACACAGATTGACGCCTCTGGACTATTTCTCTACGAAAAGTAAATCAGATTTCTGTTTTGACAGTGGTAGCGAAATGCACACGATATGACCCATTACAATTGTTTATCATCAAGTAGGTTATAACAAACCGAATGAGTGCCACACAATGCAACCTTTGCTCAGTTAGAAAGTGAACATAACCACTGCTCAAACACAAAAACCCAGCCACCTAAAAAAATCTGCGCGCTTGAGTCCACGTTGGCAACCCATAACACTGAACCATGCATTCACCCCTGACTGGAAGCAGGGAGGTGGTATTAGACGGAGATACATCGGAGAAAATCTCTTTGCTCTCTACTATTTGCCGACTACAATCTTTTTTCATGTTTTTCTTGAAATTTCAATAAGCTTAATCGTCCTTAACAAATAAGCCGGGTCACAGTGTGACACTACCACGTCGTCTGCTACATCTTTAGGAGCACGTCAGAATATCCTTTAATTGTCTTATATCTTAGAGTAAATAGACTCAAATCACCCCTAAGGTCTTCGTCTGTGCTCCTATTGATGGCAGGTCTGATAAAAGTCGGTACACACGGTAAAAGAAGAATGAAACTCTCAGGCCAGAATCGGTGACGCTAGTCTTTGTGTCCAAAGAAGCTAGTCCGTTGCGCAGGTCTGGGCGTCGACCACTAAATCTCCACAGTGCTAAATAATGGCTAAAAAGTGTCAGTACTGGCGCAGTTACTATGCTAAATTATGCTATAACGATAACATGAAATTGTTTAGCTGCTAAGTCCTACTCAAATACCAATACAAAATTTTTATGAAAATAAAAGCTTGAATTCCTTGCGGATAGAAATACTGGTTACTTGCAATATTATTCGTCTACTGCGCACACCTGTTTGTTTGGTGGCAATAAGCAGTCATTTTGGATATAAGAACATTACCATATTCCTAACTGTCGGCAACTAGTCAGATATCAAAGCTTTGGTGCTTGCCAAGTCCCTTTGTTGGGATGGATTTGTCAAGGATGAGGTTACGTAGGTAACACACAATTTGCGTAATACCATTAAATGCAATGATCCCTGATTATAGGATATTCCCTACGTGCTAAAGTGAATCAAATTGGATAAGCATACATTAAAAGTTTTCCGATGTATCTCCAGCTAATACCACCTTCCTGGGAAGCATAAAAGGCGATCATACTTACAATGCACAGTAAACTGATGCATACACAATGGCAACGCCACAATATGTACACGTCAGAAAGCATGTCAAATGGGACTTTTGTTGTCCAGTCGTCTGCTGTATCTCTTTACGATCCAATAATGCAAGTTACACTACACAGTGGACATCGACTAGTGACATTTTAAGATAACAAACTTTGGAAATTTCCAAAAGTACAACTCCCGCTAACTACCAACTATCTGCGTGAAGAAATTTCATTTTGATGCATGTTGAGTTTTTCTAAAACTCATCCTAAAACTTTATTTTTAATACTTACGCTTGTCTTATCTACCCTGCACTTATGGCGGGGTCATATGGTAATGCCTAATGTATGTAAGGCGGCAATGTGTTTGCTAAATCATCTTGGTATATTTGTCCGGCTTCAGTTTGAGGCAAGTGCCACCTGGAATTGTTATTGTAGCCACCACGTTTTTTCGACTCCCTAAAAATGTCTATAAACAGATAAATTCAGGTATATGGGTATCTTTGGGTGGGTTGGGGGAAATATAGCGAGGTATCTGCCAAGAGTCAGCGTGCCGACAAATATAAAATTTAAGGGGTAGGAGAAAGTAAACCGGCTATTATTTTTCATCCAGAACCTCAAGAGTAACAAATGACCCCTCAAATTGTTGGCCAAGAAATTACCTTTAAGGTGATATACAGATTTTGTGAAGCACATGACTTCTGAGGTCATTAGAGGTAAAAAAGGTACGAAATTTGACCTTTGACCTAAATCTTGAATATGCCATTTTAAAATGTAATTGTGTACAGCAAATTGATTCATTTGTCTTATTTTGACCTGAAATGCTTTGATAACATGTCTCTGGACAATTTTAGGTCCCTAAAGTTTTTATTTATGAATCACCAGTGTCAAACGAATGGTTAACTAAATTGAAAACTTTGTGGGAAAAAGCATTTTTTTCCAGCTCGGAAATGACAATCTATTCATGGTTAATGATCATTACAAGTTGTATATCATCTCAATCATTTTTTATATGTATAGAAGCTCTTATAGTACGTTAATTAATTGGCTATATGCATGTGCAAATCTATCCCGGCGGCCCTTCTTAATACTTAAAAAGGTGCAAAACAATATAATGAAATATCTGTACTTATAGCTTCATATTGGGCAAGAGATTGAGGTCAGTACCACCTGGAATAATCATTAAATATCCTATGCTTTGTAGAATCCCTCACATTCATATAAACAGAAAATATCAGGTAAACACGAATCTTCGGGGTGGGTTAGGAAACTATGCAAAGGATATTTGCTAATGATACAAAGGGTTGAAAAATTATGCATGTAGGGGTAGGGGAAAGTTAAAGGGCTATTATTATACATCCAGTAGTCCTAGGGTAATAGTCAATCTCTTCAATTATTCATCTAGGAAAGCTCTTTCAGGTAATTTGTAGATTTTACTAATGACGGATTACTAAGGTCGAAAAAGGTCACAAGGTCAAGAAATTTGACCTTTCACCCAGAATTGAAGTACGCTTTTTAGATTGAATTTGATTGTGCCAAGAGAAGGGGTTAAGATTATCTGTCCTTTGACACCCAAAACAGATTAATTATATCTTTTCTCCGTTAAAGTCAGTAATTTTCCGCGATTTTCAAGACTTAGATAAGACTGAATGCTAATATATAGATATGAAAATGAATGAGATGATATACAGCGTGTAATGATCATTCATCATGAATAGATTGTCATTTCCGGGATGGAAAAGAAGGTTTTTCTCACAAATTTTTGAATAGTTATTTGTTTGACACTGGTGATTCAAAAATAGAAACGTAGGGATCTTAGTGGCCTAAAATTGTCGAGACAAAAGCATTTCGGGGCAAAACAAGACAAATAAATCGATTTACTGTACACAATTAGATATTTTGAAAAAGCACAGTCAAATTTTAGGTTAAAGGTCAAATTTCATACCTTTTGAACCTCTAATGACCTCAAAAGTTACGTGATTCGCAAAATCTGTAAATCACCTTAAAGACAATTTCTTGGCCAACAATTTGAGGGGTCATTTGTTACTCTCAAGTTTCTGTGTGAAACATAACAGCGATTTTACTTTTACCTACCCCGCCCTTTATTTGTTTATTTTTCAGCACCCTGACTCTTGACAGATTCTTCGTTATATTTCCCTAACCCACCTGAAGATACCCAAATACCTGAATTTTTCTGTTTATAGACATGTCATAGAATTGAAAAAACATGGTGGCATTAATGACCATTCCAGGTGGCACTTGCCTCAATCTGAAGCCGGACTATATGATGATTAGATGTTCGTGGTGTGGCCACAGTATTAACTATATTTACCATCTGCCAAATATCTGTTTTAACAACCTTTTTATTTGTTCATCCAAACTTGTAAACTGGCAATAACGATTGTTCATTGAGATAAGGATATGAAGCATTATTGACTCCAACGTGGTTGTAACAGTCCCGTTATCGTAGATCCGTCTTGCAAAATTCCCTTGTACCCCTTCAGTTTCCTTCTCTATTATCATTGCAAACTGGGGTTTACTTTCGTCACTTGATCATTTTTGCAGTTGGGACACCTTAATCTACGTATATACCTTTTTACTTCCTTGCCGAAGGCAAAAGGGATCTTTGAAGTCACGCTGGGGAGTGTACCTGTGCGTGTTGTATATTTGTGTGTTTATGTCACTTGGCTTGTAAACACAATATAGGCCTATCTCAAGATAGCAGTGGTGGTTACTTTTCCTTTGTAAGATATGAACTTGCCATATTAAGAGGAAGATCTCTTTTTGTGGAGGTCAAAGGTCATGTGAGGTCACAAGAAGTCTAATACCAAAAACCTTGTCAAAACGATGTCTCTTGTAGGAAGTATGGATGTTTTTCATCATATTTTGCATGTAGATGAGTTGTAGTAAAAAATGAACCCTATTGTTTTGGTAGAGGTCAAAGGTTATCTGAAGTCGCCGTAGATGAATATACGGAATCCTTAAAAAGTACTTGTAAAAAAGATAGCAAGATAGCAATGATGGACACCTTTCGTACTTAGTATATAAATTAATCATATTGAGAGGTAGAACCCTATTGTTTTCAGTGGTCAGAGATCATAAATCATTTGAGGTCACCAGAGGTCGAAAACAGAAAACTCCTTATACACCATATTTAGAGTTCAGGAATCATGAATGCTTCTCACACTTGAAATGTTAATGTGTTGCAATTAGAAAACTTTTCCTGTTGTTTTAGGTTGATAGCAATAACCCCTTTGTTTTGGCGGAAGTCAAAGTTAATTTGGAGTCACGCGGTCGTATCGTGAAAACCTCCTAAACATGATATCTAATGAAGTGTAATTTTGATGGATCTCATAGTTGGTATGCTTCATATTGCGTTCAATAATTCAATTGTTTGGTGGTGGGCAAAAGATATTTGAGATCAAATGAGGTCAAACTGTGAAAATCTATTTAACTGTGAGAGATCTAATACATAGCACGTTGACGACCTATGTTGTTAACAACCACTCCATAGTTTTCGGTAGAGGTCAAGGTCATGTGAAGTCAATTGAAGTTAAATTGAGAATATGTAACAAATGATACGTCAAGAAGGATAATTTTGAGCGACAAACGACAAAAAATACCCTTTCGGCAAGAAATCATTAATCAATTGGGCTTAGGCTTTCTGGTTGATTGATGTATTTGAAGGATATGATTGCAGGGATAAATATTTAAAGCTTACTTACACGGCACCATGAACGATGTCACTTTTCAGCATGTATGACTTATCAAAGAAACAGTCAATCAGCAGATCAATCAACTGAAGAATGCATCGGGAAGTTGGGAACGAGGAGAGACTTTCACATAAAATCAGGATACCGTAGTTCTTGTCGTACCCTTTTAGCACGATAAACACGTTCAGTTGACGATTTAAGAGCTATTTAGTGTTTTTCGAGTAAGACCCTGGGAATATAATCCATATAGTTAGGGCTAAAATAGTCTTTGAAATACAGCTGTAGTACCTGTTTTGATTCCTTGCCGAAGGCAAAAGGAATCTTTGCAATCAGGTGGCAATTGTGAGTATGTGTGTGTATGTATGGGTGTTTGTGACCCTTGGCTTGTAAACACGATATCTCAAGACAGTAATGACGGATAATTTTTGTACTTCGTATATAGAATTATTACATTAAGAGAAAGATTCCTACTTTTTGTGAAGGTCAAAGGTAATGTGAGGTGACCAGAGGTCAAAAACCGAAAACCTTGTAAACACGATATGTCTTGATAGGAAACATGGATGCTTTTCATACTTGGCATGTGGGTGCGTTATAGTCAAAAGATAAACCCTGTTGATTTTGGTAAAGGTCAAAGGCTATCTGAGGCTATCCGGAGGTGAAAATACGAAATTCTTTAAAGCTGTTTGTAAACACGATATCTCAAGATAGCAATGACTGTCTTCATAGTTAGTATATAACTTTATCACATTAAAAGGAAGAACTATATTGTTTCCAGTGGAAATCAAAGGTCATTTGAGATCAACAGAGGTAAAAAGCCGAAAACCTTGAAAAAACACGACATTTCAAGACTGGGATGATGGATCCTTTTCAGATTTGGAATATAGATGTGTTACTTTAAGAGAAAGAGAACCCTTTGCGTTTGTTGGAGGTTTAAGGTCATCTGGGGTCATCAGAGCTGAAACTACGAAAACCTCGTAAACTAAATAGACAGTGGGCGGTACCTAAAAATTGTGTCCGGCGTTTGGTTAAAAACGAAAAGTTAAGGTTGAATTTTGTACCATTCGAAAGATGAAATTGTAGGGACAAACATTTATTTTATTTACAAGCAAAGCCAGTACAGTGATAATTCCTATTTGAATTGCCTAATTATATACATATGTAAAGAATGCTGTGACTAAAGGATGATTAGAAATACTATATGCTGGACGAGTTCTTTAATGGCGTACTGGATTAGAGCTCGGTTTCTCACGTAAACGGTCCCAGGTATGATGCCCTCCTAAGATTCAAAGGTCATATGAGGTCAGCAGAGGTCAAAATGTGAAAACATCCTTAAAAAGAAAACGTCAAGAAGTGTAAATGTGAGGGATGGACTTTTCGATGATTAAAGTGTACCTAAAGTCTAAAATTTCAAAAATATATGTTACAAAGCTTGAAAAATGCATCCTGATGGTCCAACTTCCAACTTTACAGGACATTCCTAACCTGAAATATAAAATGTTGAAGCTTATTCATTCAATTTAAAATGGTAGATGGCGCAATATTTTGTGATGTCATTCTTGTACTACTCAAATTACA
>JAIZAY010001394.1:0-15380 GCA_029531755.1 Holothuria leucospilota
CATAACATTACATAACATAATATAACATAACATAGCATAGTACCGTATAGCATAACATAACATAACATAGCATAAAATAACATAATATATCATAACATAACATAACATGTTAAAGGGCAAAGGAGGGCTAAGCCCCCGTGAGACGCCCTGAAGCCCACATGACAAGGTAGATGTATAAGGCGAGTGGCTCTCCTCTGAACTTGCTCTAAAAGAAACTCGTCCTTTTCATAGAAGGGACTCCAAGCCTGCCCGTGGGCATAGTCGAGGTGGGGTCTTACCAACTTTGGACCCTTCAATAGTATACCAGTTCTTAACAGGCACAAGCTACCTTTATATGAAAGCTTGCAAGCTGACCTTTTACACAGTATTCAAATTTAGGTATTGTAAATATTCACATTTAAGTTACAGGCGTTGTGTAATACGGTTCGAGTTTCCTCTGTGAACACTTCTCTCAAAATTCGTTTTTCTACAACAGAAGGACTATGAGGCACAAAAAAGCCTTCAGTTCCGTACATTCTTACATAATGAGTACTTCAATTCGCTTGCTATACTTCACCCACATCACAGACTTAGCTCATCCCCCAGCAACATATGGTAGGCTATACACTGTTAGTGTGCCTCTTCCGACGCCAAAAATAGGTACTCAATTCGATGGTGATTTTCCTGCGTACGAAATCGTTTTAATAAGTGGTACAGTATCTAATTCGAAGGTCGAATGCGCATGTCACGGCTGCAGTAATTATTACATTCCACTTCTCTCAAAAAAATCCTAAAATTGAGCACATTTTTAACAGATTTATCAGTATAAAAATATAGTTAACAAAAATAGGTTGAAATAGTAGATATTTATTAAAGGTATGTTTTAAATTTTCATAGATTTAATTTTGCGAAATTTGTTGCGACATTTGTTACTCATTAGCTATGCAAAACTGAGGAAACGCTTTCTAAAATATGGAATCATCGAATCAATCAACGGCCTATCCCGAGCATGCAACGCAGACTTTTTGTTCGAACGGCCGTACATATCATCGTTGTTCAAGTAGCAGCCTACAGGACGCACCAGCGGCGTAGCTACGGCGGGGGGGGGGGACCAGATATTCGTCAGGCCCCCCAGATTTTTTGTGTCCTAATAAAATGGTTGAACGGAAATAAACTTTGAAGTATTTCCTTCAATAAATAAATAAATGAGAATATAAATGCAAAATGAGAATATACAGAAAAAACGCAGTAAAAATATAAGAAATAGCTGTGATCGTAATGATAGAACTTAAACAATTCAAATAGGCAGATCAATATTTTCATGCCTATATCTGTTCACAGTACTAATCATTTACAGCTCTAATTTAGGATTTATTTCTAAGCCTACTTTTCTAAAATTCTCTCGCTATGCGCGATTATGCATTAGCTACCATATAATGTTGCTGCGTTGTTGCTAAATAGATAGCTTTTCAATCATCAATGTCTTAAAAACGTTTTTCAACCCTGCCAGTTTAGTCATTAAAACGTTTTATAACCAATAACACTCCCTCCCCCCCCCTAAACCCCCCCCCCCCCCACCACACAACGGAGTTCAATGGCTGAGGTCATGCTCAGCATCATATCCACCGCGCTCTCAAAAATGACTTTTGTAGCACTTAGTCACAACTACTTTTCGTTTTACTTTTAAAGCTGAAATCCTTCAAATATTGCACCATTTGCTATCTATACGTCCTCCTGAAATTACAAATTTTCGCCAAGGGGGAGGGAGACACCCGTTCACTTTAGTCCCCTCCCCCAGGCCACAGATCAGTTATGCCCACTTTTTGCCCCCAGCAAAAAAGTGTATGTGTGGCCTTGTGTATTACCATTTTCCATAGACTGATTTTACCCATTTTTTGAGAAATGACAGACAAGAGATTCGAATTTCAAGGCTGGGTACATGCAGTTTAAAACACTTGGGAAGTGCCGTTTCCGGCCGTCTGGAGGGTTTGAAAAGCCAAAAAGGTTCTTGCACGCCCCGCGCCATCTGATGGTGGCCCTATCCTTAGATAGTCTTGACAAGCCTGACCCTCGGCGGTGCTGCCCCCCATTGGCTACCTAGGCCCCCTAAAAATTTCATCTTAGCTACCCCCCTGGGACGCACTAACTGCAATGTGTCAAACTGACCAGAATTTTGTCAGGGGTCTGTCTGGCGTACATTGCCAAGTATCCTACACATGGTACTGTGGGCTAGTAGGCTATATGTTGGTTATTAGAAAAAAGGAAGACAAAAGGTGGGTTAGAGGTAGAATCACGTAGCTTAACTTTAGGCCCATTGTCAAGTAGCTGACAAGCAGCCTGACTGTTATTGTTAGACTTAACGTTAGGCTATCAGGGGCGTAACCAGGATTTTAAAAGTTGTAGGCACGAAAATATGATATATATATATATATATATATATATATATATATATATATATATATATATATATATACGCTTTAAATGACACTCAGCTAGGCGGACACCTAGTAAAGTCCCAAAAACCAAAACATAATGTTAAGTTGATTCATTCACTTATC
This sequence comes from Holothuria leucospilota, assembly GCA_029531755.1. NCBI lineage: Eukaryota > Metazoa > Echinodermata > Holothuroidea > Aspidochirotida > Holothuriidae > Holothuria > Holothuria leucospilota. The sequence goes on from JAIZAY010001394.1 coordinate 2,538, forward strand.
AGGACAACCCCACCTGGCAGACACTTTATCTGGTCCCTTGGGTGTCCTTTAAAGCGGGGTTCTGTATGTCACTATATCAGTGGGGTGTCTCAATCAGTCACATGATGATTGATGGTACACTTAGCTCCATTAGCGGCTCGCCATAGGGGCACGGGGGGCACTTGCCCCCCCCCCAAAAGTTTGCAAAGCATGGTCTTCAATTTTCAAAAATAAAAATAATAAAAACATGTAATTCGAGATGGGTTAGGCCCTCCCTTTTCCTTGAGTGGGCTTAAAATAAAAGGATTGAATAACTTTCCAATGCAATGCGAAGGTTTAACATTAATTAAGTGCTTTCAAAACGCCATTTTTTTCGGCGCGCTTCGCGCGCGTTTTCTCAGTTGCGTGTTTGCTACTACCGTATATATATTTCACACATCACAAATAGACCTGCCGTTAGTGCGAGCTAAGGTAATCAAAACAAATGATCACGTTGTAATCTGATTAGCTTAGGCATCATAATGTCATTTATAGAGTGTAACGGTAATGCTGGAGTTAAATGCCCATAGTTTTGCAGACACTTCAGAGCTTTCGTGGTCATTAGATACACAACCCGTTAGCCGTGTTGATTATCATCCACGACTAAAAGCAGTTTTGCCAGGGTGTCACCTGGCCAGATTAGCATAGGTATCTGCCTACAAAAAGTTGTAACGGGCATGTAGGCTAAAAGTATTGTGTTTCCCACAGAAGGAGAGGTTTCCCTTCCCTTGTCCAAATGGACAGCGCCGTTAGCCCACGAGCAGTCTTATGACTGTCAAATGGCCTGTTATAAGCAAAATGTTCTCCACCTCTGTGCTAAAGTTTATACCGTTTCAATTGATTTAAAATAAACACACCAAACAGTCAATCTAAGCCCAGTGTGATGAGACTTTTGACTAGTGGCCTAGCTATTTGTATATAGGATGAGACATCGTTCTGAGTTAGGGGAATTCCCCTCCCCCTGTAAAAAAATTCGTTTCGGAACGGTACTGAGGTCCAAAATACTAGTGCTATCATTTCATCGTTCTCAAGTGTCTTCATGCTCGAAATTTTCGTTAGTTTATGAAAACAATCCAGAAAACCAACATTTTATGGCTTCTTGGCAAAGCTGAAACATATTGTGGCACAATTAAAGAAACAATAAAATATTTAAAGGTGGGGCTCATTTTATACAAATGGATCAAGCCGCTTTGCCCATTTCACCTGGCTCTTACTCCACCCCTAGGGTAGTACGGTAGCAATCGGTTGATATGGTTGTACTTGTTTTTAAAGTAGTCTTCTCATGACTAACTGCCTGAAATGGTTTGTGAAGAGCTTTTGAAAACTACATGGGGCATCGCTGTAATACATAATAATAACCATACTCCCATAGGCGTAGGAGGCAGGGGGCTGCAGCTCCCCCAACAAAATATTTTTGTGAAAATTCGGGCAATATTCTGAGAACTTTTCAGCCACTTACTGAAAGAAAAATAATGTGATAATGTAGCTTAACGGAAGTCGATACTTTAAAAAAAACTTCCTTGGTAATTAAAACATAGTTCTGATTTGGATTGCATCAGCACCTATATATTCGGTATTAATTCACCAGTGTGGTTTTTAATGGTTAAACTTATACATTATGATTATCAGTGGTGTATTTGAGGAGCCATTAGGCCATGCCCCCGTCACTGACGCCGATTTTTTTTTTGTACCTAAACTAAGACACAAAATTTTACTTCAAAGGTAGCAAATGTGGCACCAGATTGCATGTATGGACACCTAATTTTTCAAAAAATTTTCAAAGGGGAGGGGGACACCCCCTCCCCTTAGACCCCTCCCCCAGACCGGCGATCACACAACATAGTGCCTGCCCACCCCCATGAGAGAAATCTTGGCTACACCACTGATTATTAGCAGCATTTTTGTAACGAATTCCCCCAGAATTATAACCAATATGGAATAGCTAGGTACGTGGCAAATTATTGTATGTAATTGGCATGCGGTGTGATAACGGATGCATGCCTATATGACATGTACATTAACATTTTGGACGCGCGCGGAGCGCGCGGAAATTTTTGTTTCTATTTTTCGGCCAGATCGTTACAGCCCCCCCCCCCCCAAAATCAACTTGGGCCCCTACGCCTATGCATACTCCTGTTGAGGCTATATTACTATCCGGAGCTGACCATTAATATTGCTGGGAGGGGTGTCTTCCGAACCTCCCTGAATACGGACTTGAGTTTGCCCCCCCCCCCAAACAAAATTTCTTAGAGCCGCCCATGCTTAGCTCTCTTTTGTTGACTCACTAACACTAGTGATATCTATTGATGGTCAGTTGTGTGACCAACCATGACAGTCAGCTTTTTCCTGTAGAGGGAAAATTGTACCAAGAGTCATTCTGGTTTCCTGGCCTCTAATTGCTAATTTCAGACACCTCATTCAATATCACTTTTAAACCCCCAAAACAAACGAGTTAAAATACGTAAATCAGTACTCCTTAATGTACATGTACAGAGTAGCCTTACTTTTAAACAACTTATTTGACTGTGGAATGTTTCTCAATATTCTCGAGGTAAACGGGCTCTTGAGTAGATGTTAGGGAGGAACTTCGACGAACTGGTCTCAGCCTTACGGACTGTGTGCATTAATGTAACTTTAAGGCCTGTTACTGTTGGGCCGTACGCTTGTTCTGTGATTAACAACAATTATTGGATTAATGAATTACCACAAACTGTGCAACAAATCACTTGAAAAGGATATGGTGGAAGGAAGGCTTCCTATGAAAACCTATCTTAGTTTAACTTCTTTCACGCGCTGATTCTGGTCTTTGTTTTCAGCTCATGTCACGTACAGTAGGCCTATTACTGTACGTAGTCCTTGATCATGACCCAGACCTAGCATACACATACACACTTCGAATCCCATGCACGTCCTGCGTAAGTCTCATGAGGCGCTCCGTGAGCTGGTCGTTTACGGATACCGGCGATACGGATCATAGTAAAGTCATGTGCGTACTACGCCATATGCTTATCGTTCTGAATTATGAGCATAGACTACTAGACCTCGGACAAAGTTTTCTTAACATCAGTCGTAAAAATTCAACTTAAAAAATGTACACATGTCATCATCAGATACCACCCCACCTAGAATGATATTACTCAAGAAATGTTTTTCGTCTGTCTTGTTATTGTTTTAATGCAATATTTTCCCAGGTTGGCCTGCCTTTATTCATATACATTAACACAGATGTTATGATACGAAAGTCACTACATTCTGTTGGTAGTTGACCTAAACGAAAAAGGTCACCATAGCATGCGCAGAAGGTATCTTCGAACTGGCTTATTCAAATCAATTATTTGTTCCCCATATTCTCACCGCAAGACAACGTAGAATGTTATTTGGATTATGTGTTGGATGTTTTAGTCTGGGATATAGGCCCATCAAAATTAGACAAACCGGGTGTAGCTTTAAAAAGAAACTGACAAGATCGGATCCTAGTATTTTTCGGCGGGTACGAGAGTGTTGATCGAACTTGAATGAAACGGCACGCGATAGAAATAACAGCCCAGATGACAGAAGAATAAGTCACCTAATTTAGCCATATTCTTGCTACGTTCATTTCAATAGTTTTTCCTGTCAAGACTCTTAAAACTCGTCTAGCAAGATTATGGATTTGAATTATGGGTGTTTTTTTTTTAAAAAAGATTACTTTGCCAAAAAAAGTGTAGGCCCGGGGCCTACAGTGTTACATACTGCTACGCCCCTGGCTATAGGCCTAGTCCTCAGTAAAAAGGTACTGTGCATGTGATCGTTCACCCAGAGCTCACTATACACAGTCTTTACAGCAGTGCCGGATTTACGGCGGGGCCCGTCGGGGCCCAGGCCCCTGGCCCCCCACATTTAGGGGCCCACATTTGGGTGTCCAAAAAATGGAGGCATAAGATGCCTTACCATCCGTCCGCCGATGGTTAACATATAAAATACGGACCTTTCTTCGGAACTCCACACTGAAAAAGTTTTTCCATGGGGCTACATGGGGCCTATAAGGATGCATAATCTTTTATATTCTACAGCATTTGTGTCACACACGTGACTCCACACACCGACACAGCCCATGAGTTCAGTGTTTACAAATGTAAATTCTGTCGGTTTTGCACAAAACAAATTGGCATCCCTGTAGATATCTGGATGCCTCTGGTCAACTGTTCTGGAGAGATTCAACTCTACGAGCAAATCTTTTCAGTCTGGATCAATCGACCTCAACGCGTTCGTAGAATCACTGAGAGATGACGATCGCTTCCAAGCTTTCGTCGACGAGGTAATTCAACTATCTGGTACGAATCAGTTCGAGCATCATACACGACGTCGGAAACGCAGTGTTCGTTTGGATCCGCTAGATCATGGACGTACGCTGGATGCAAACTTGAACCCGAGAGAATCTTTCCGAGTGGACGGCTACGTTTTTGTTATTGAAGTATTGGTCTCTGAGTTGGAGAAGCGCACAAAGGCATACAAAGAGTGGAGTGACAGATTTGGTTTCATCCGTAATTTGAAGAGTATGATTATGAAGGACATCCGAGAAATGTGTTTAACGTTAACGTAAACCTACCATGATGACCTGGCTGTAAAACTCAGAAGAAATGACCCACTTCCAAGTGCTGATACGGAAATGCTTTCCCCGGAGAAGAAACAACGTAAAAACAAAATACCAAAATTTATATACTAATTGTTACAAAAGTGAACTTGCAGAACATAAGATTTCAAAATTGAAAATGTTCAAATGCAATTTGTAAGGGCTAGGAAGTGCCATTTCCAGCGATCTTTGGAGCATTTTCTGCATTGAATTTTCTAGCACGCTACGCGCCAACCTATGGTGGCGCTCCGCTTAGATGATGGGCTTTGTCGTAAAAGGGCCCCAACTTGCTGTTTGGGGCCCCGGTCCCCCACAAGCTAAATCCGGCTCTGCCTTACAGATACAACGAGTATGAAAATAGCGGTGTGCTCGGCCGTCTGTATGATGGTTGAAATTGACTTTCTTCTCGCAGCAAATTTTGGACGTAAAATCTTAACTTAGGCTAGTCCTAGCCTAGCCCTCAGTAAAGGACTGTGGTCGTTCGCCTACTGCTCACTGTACACAGTCCTTACTCCGACCATTGGAAATCGCGGGGGATCAGCCGTCTGTGCAATGGTTGAAGTTGTCTTTCTTCTCACAGCAAAATTTGAAAGAAAAATCCTAATTTACTACCAGGACTTTTCTCCTCCAGATCTTACAGGAGTATTGCAGCTGTTTCTGATCACTGAGAGTTTCTGGAAAGTGACAAAAATATGAAATGAAATCAGCACTTTTTCGCGCCGTAAAATTTACTGTACGTACGACTTTGGAACTTTGTTTACAACAGTATGCTAATGAGCTACATCGTTACGTCAATAGCCTATAGAATGTTTGCAGAGGCAGTTGTCATGTATATGTATAGGAACTACAGTAGTCTAAATTTACGACCATTCCTTTTTCTTTCTAAATCTTACACTTATATTGCAGTTGTTTTTTATCACTTAAAACCTCTGGAAAGTTCCGAAAATTTGAAATAAAATCATCAACTTTGCCGTTTCATAACAATTTACTGTAGCGTTCGAAATACAGTATTTGTTGACATCAGAATGCCGTGTGCGTAACATTGTGACGTCATGCACAGCATTTTGATTAGTACCTTGGGTGTTCCATTACTGTGTCAAGTGTTCCTCAGCTGTACCATAGGGCCTCCACACAAAGTCGTGTCCTGGACCCCCACACGCTTAGTCCGGCCCGCATTATTTTTTTCCCAGGACGAACGTGGACAAATCGAGTTTTCAAAAAATTTTAAATTTGTTTCAAAATGAAGGTTAGAGTTAGTTTTCAGGTGAGGGTTACGTGGATTGGGGTTATTTGGCCCGTTCTTTCATAATTCGGCGTCAGAATTACAAAAAAAGGGTCGAAAAGCTGTCATTTTGGAATTAGAGGTGTGGCCTATTTCCAAGAAGCTGATTGGTCCATTGGCCAGATTTTCCCTGACTCGTCCTGGAAAAAAAACTACGCGTCCGGCCCTGCATATAACCCTACTTTATACGTAGTCCTATGTAGAGATATGGCTTATAGGGTAGCAAGATGGCGCCTGTAATTATTAAATTGGCCAAACTCTCCCTATATACGGCTCTGCAGCAGACGCTCGATAAGTGGAGACAGTATTGCTCGAAATAGCTTATAGGCCTATATGCTTAAGAAATTTGTAAGAAAGGAATGCAAAGAGTCATTGAAAATCGAAAATGGCCGCTGCACATAAGTCCCCATAAAGACAGCTCGCTTGAAAAGCTCTGTAACGGGCCAATATATAACAAAGGTGTTCGATAGTAAAACTGCAAATAGGGGCAGCAAGGTACATGTATGATGACAAAGGTTCGGCAAATGGTTGGGAACGCGCCGAAAGACCCAAATATGCGGTGAAAATGCAGCGGCTGAGATAGTGGTTGTGATGGCTGAGGCGGCAGTGGGGTGGCAGGGACCATGGCAAATAAGGCAGCAGCCGAGAAAAAATCATAATATATCTGAGAATCATTCGTTTCACAGGGATATCATCGTCATCACTTGTGGTGAGTTTAACACTGTAAAGGATCGAAAAGTACTGAGTTGGATGATTATTACATTTAGCGTTCAAGTTGTATTACATTTACGGTGAGTCGTTTATTACATTTAGCGTCAATTTTTATTACATTTACGGTTGGTGTTACATTTAGCGTTAAGTTTTATTACATTTACGGTTAGTATTAGCGTTTTTATTACATTTAGCGGTGGTGCAGACACACACAAGAGAACAGTTACCAGGCTTTGCGATATGGGATGAAATTTGCGAACTCTACATAAACTGTGTACTTTTCCTACATGTTACTAGGTAAGGTGGAAAGGACTTGCGCTGTCTAGCGATGTAGAACGGAACTATTGAAGAAAGTAGAATAGCCGAAAATTTTGCGCACTTATATAGAGAAATTGTCCTCTTGCGAGCAAAAATGGGTAAAACGAAAATGTAAACTGTCGCGATATTGGGGTGGCCAAAATGACATTTGCCCCCACAAATCTTATTGGGGCGCATGGCCCCATTGGCCCCCCGGTTCCCACGCCACTGAAGGTCACATTCTGGTGAGCATAAAAGACCTCATGTGTAATCAAAACATTCTCTGTGCATGCTGTGTAATATGAGCTGCTCTGCATCTTTTGGACTTTTTTACTCTGATGTCAATCAAAGAGTAGTCACCAAGTGAGACTTTTGCTTACCCCCTAAAGGTCATACTTGGGGTGATGCAAATCCGTCTTTAAGGTTAAACCATAGGCGTAGGAAGCTTTTCGAGACTGGGGGAATGAACCTTGTTTCGGAATGCCGTCCACTAGTGGGGGAGGGATCTAAGGAGAGGGGGTGTCCCCCTCCCCTTCGGAAAATTTTTGGGTATTTGAGGGTCCTCGATCAGATGCAATTTGGTGCAACATTTTGGACAAACTTTAAGGAAAATTACTGCAAGGTTTTGACATTTCTTACAGACGAGACAAATAAGGGGGTTTTGCCCTTGGATCGTGGGGCGCGGAAGCATACTTCAGCTCCGCATTATTTACTGGGGGCTAAAGCCCCCAGCCCAGCCCACCCCCACCCCCACCCCCAACGCTTAATTCCTATGCCTATGGGCTATGCTCTTTTGAGGTATTTGGCATGTTCTTTCATAAATCCAGCTTCAGAATTACCAAAAAAAAAATGTAGAGAAACTTTCATTTCGCGAGTAAGGGGCGTGGCCAATTTCCAAGAAGTTGAGTGGTACATTGACATCATTTGCCGAAAACCTCGTGGGAGTAAAATTACGCCTGCCTGCCTCTCCAAGAGATTGGCAATGTAATCAAACTTAGTTCAGTTCGACCTCCAATGCCATACTGACAAACATACTTGACCTCATGTCATACTTGATATATTGGACGCGCGTTTGAGAGAGGCAATTGAGGTATTGTAAGAAACTGTAAAGGAATCTTTATGGCAATATGCTTTTGTACTTGTTAGAATCTTAGGCCACCCTTTAGCTTTTACTTCATCATACATTTTGCAATTTTCTAAGTAAGTATGATCTATATAACTTATGTATAAGTACTACTTACACGATCATAGTTTCATCCATGTGCATGGCCATGGAGTACGTACACCGAGCAGTATGATAATTTTTACTACTTCGGCAGTACCGTGCATCGTAGCCAAGGCAGCGGGCCGTGGGCGCGCAGTTGAAGGTTAAATCATGCATTGGTCCTAACGCTTTTTGATGCCTTTCCTTGAGGTCAAGGAATCTGTGCATCCATGTATACTAGGCCCCTACAGTAGGCCTAGGCCCTAGGTGTGTTTGCCTGCACGCATTTTCTGCCAGGGGGGAAACACTTGGCCTAAGCCCTAGCCCAGATTGGAAAGCTTGCAATGCAGCAGTGATGCACGGGGGATTATAATTAATGGCCAAGAGAATTGCGCGGCCGATACTATCCAAACGGAGCACCATCATTGGTTGGCACCGAGCGTACCGAGAGAATTTTACCTCCTCCTACTGTATATTATGTCCCAGGAGACAACTTGGGTGGTTGTTGCCAATAAGTTTGCGTGGTTGCATTTGTCAGTTGTTAACTTTGTGTGGCTGGCAACTTTGAGATACATATTTTTGTGCAGGGGATAAATCCCCTGCGCAGGGCAAACTTTTCACTCTGGGGCATAGCGGCATGACAGTTCACTTGTGTTGCATACAACTTTCCGTAGAAGGATTCACTCGAGTTGGCATACAACTTTACCTATTGACTAGGCCTACATATTTTGTACTGCAGACTAGCTCTGGGCCTACAGTGAGAAGTCAAAACTGCAGCTATAAAATTTTCTGCTGCAGTTTGTTTCCTAATAATTTACCTTGAGTCCCACACAAATATCCAGTGTAACCTTTGCTTCAAGTATGATGAATGATCATGGTACAACAGGCAATGTTATGTAATATTGTGAGGTATAAGCATAGAAATTAAAGTAAGGGAGAATGCTGACACAGTGCATTACTGCGTGTTAAACCAGTGAAGTGACAAAAATTGTGAGGGCACTACTGTACCACTTATGGCAAAAAGCTGGTTGATTGGCATGCGATCTCCGTACATACAGAGTGCATTCAACTTCGGAAGTTTTATGCCATTTTTATAGTTCGTTTTTTGAACGATTTTAAAGGGGAAATCTTCTCATCCCAGACAGTTCCAATTCTCCCAACTATGCTAGCTCCAGCCCCACCCATAAGTGTCTTTAGCTTCTCCTTGTGCAGACACAAACATAGTTTATTGCTCAGGGCCACATCCTGTATACAAGGCCCTAATATGTAATCAAAACACTCTCTGTGCATGCTGTGTAATGTTAGTTGCTCTGCATCTTTTGAATTTTGCAACTCTGATGTCAATCAAAGAGTAGTCACCAATTGAGACTTTTGCTTACCCCTTTGTAAAAGTCATTCATGGGGTGATACAAATCTCTCTTTAAGTAATTTTCACAACAGAGATAAGTCATAGTGCCTCAAGTGAGTGTTTTGTTATGTACTCCTAAATTGTAAACTTGTAAGTTTTTTGGCCAATATATAGCTACAGTAGGGCAAAAGCAACGACGTGATGTATGTACTATGCACCATTGCTTCGATGCCGTACAAAGACCCAAATTAATGGCTTCAGTCCAGATCACCTGGCGTCCTTCTCCCTTACTTTAATTTCTATGGGTATAAATCACACCTTTGGTTTTGTTGCCATAAAACCGCTGACACCTCATTGGCATCAAACCATTTGAATCATTCAGTATTCTTCAAATCTTCAAATCATACTGTACACTGTATACAAACTTGCCAGGGTGCATTTCATTTGAATCAAATGAAATGCACCCTGCGGTGTTTGTAAACTTGTATACAGTATACAGTATGTGTGGGTGCCGGATATGTGCGTGTGTGTTTATGACACATAGCTAGGTTGTTAACACAGTGTCTCAAGACAGGAAACTTTTAGGCAATGGGCAGTTGCCCCAAAATTTGCTTTGAGTTTGAAAAATCAGCAAACTCTTGCAAATCTCCTCATATTGCATTACAAGCACCCCTGAGGACATTTTGAACATAACTATTACAAACAATAGGTAAAGCAAGCAGAAGTTCTCCTTGAATTTCACAATTCACTGACAAAAACATTGTCACATGATCAAAATAGGCCATTCATGAACTAGAGTGAGGGGGATACTAACTCTGTTTGGGGTGACTGCATTTTCCCTTTAAGTTGATGTCATACTGGGTATGTGGGTGCACCATATTAAGATGGAGAACCTACAGTTTTTGGTGGAGGTCAAAGGTCCTACATGTCACCAGGGGTCAAGTGAAAACCTTGTTAACATTATATCTCAAGATAGGAAGCAAGGATGAGCTCATACATGGGTGTGTAGGTGCATTATGTAGGGTAAGTGCCTTACAGTAACATTTTTGGGGAAGGTCAACATTCATATGTGGTCACCAGAGGTCAAACTCAGGAAACCTTGTTAACATGATAATCTTTAACTACTGTAGTATACTGCACTCTTCATACTTGACATGTAGATGCAGTGAGTACCCTTATCTTTTTGGCAGTGGTCAAAGGTCCATTTCCTTTAGGTCACCAGAGGGCAAGTGGGGCCAAAGCCAAAAATGGACATGATCACCAAACCTAAAATTTGAACAATGCCAAAGTTATGTAATCTGAAAAAAAAAGTTGGGATTAATCGCATAATCAGTGAGATGCAATCATTCAAAGATGTAAATTGCGGCAAATTGCACATTCAAAATGTGGTGGGACAGAATTAGGAAAAAAGGACATAACAACACACAGTATATAGAAGAGAATTTGACTTCCTTTCTTTTTCTGTGTCAAAGCTTTTTAGTAAACACATTTGTATGCAACAGTGCCACATAACGAGTCATATACTGTACTCCACTCACTAATTTTCAAAGGGAAACGACTCGTATGATAATTTTCCTCATAGAAATAATGCAATGACTCCAGTCACTGGCTTGATTCGAGTCACATCAAAAGTAGTAAAAGACTTGACTCGACTGCAAAATTGAGTGACTCGTTACAACACTGTAATGCAATGAACAAATACCAAAGATACTTTAAATGTAGATCTAGTAAAAGTTAAAGTAAAATGAAAATGTCCAGTTCCATCCCGCCACATTTTTTGACATTTTTTTTATTTTCAATGGTAGGAAAGTTAAAAAATTTATTGAGACATTCCAAACTATCAGCTGTCAAAGTGTAAATGCATGTGACACTTCTGTGTGCAAAACAAGTCAATACAGTATAGTATTTTGGGTAGTCATGGTAATTGGACATTTTTGTGTTGGGATGGAAACAAGTGTGGTGGGACTGAATTTTTGTTTAAAGGTAATTTAAAGTAACATGCCATGCTAGATTTACTCATTACTTTTACAGTCAGTGTCATGTTTTTGACGGCTTTTGTAAAAATGGTAATGGCAGCTCTCTCCTGAAAATGTACCATATTGCACCATACTTTTTTAAAAGGCCATACCTATTGAAAAGGTCGAGCTATAGAAATGAAGTTTCCATGAGTTGATTTTGTCTATAATGTAAAGTTCTTAGGGAGTTTCATGAAAATATGAGGGGTGTCTTTGTAACTAGTATAATGAACAGGCTTTACCAAGTTCTGTCAAACCACAGTGACACAATTTTCAAAACTTTGCATATAGCTCTGTCAAATGAAATATGATTTCTGTGATTGTTTTCATAATGACAGAAGAATAATCAGACTTCATTGCAATTATGAAATTTTACCTTATATCTTTCTACTTTTGATAATAGTTAAAGGGGAATTTTCATGATCCCAGACATTTCCAATTCTCCCAACTATGCATCTTCTAGCTCCTCCCATAACTGTATGAGGCTCTTCCTTGTGCAAGAATAAACCTGTTTTATTGCTTAAGGCCATGTCCTGGTGAGCATACAAGGCTATAAAATGTAATAAAAGTACTCTCTCTGCCTTGTGTGGAATGTGAACTACTCTGCATCTTTCAAATTTTTAAACTTTGATGTCAATCAAAGAGCAGTCACCAACTGAGAATTTTGATATACATACACTAAAAATATACTTTGGGGTGATGACTGTCTGTCTTTAAATAAGCCTATTGGTCACATGTTCCTGATTGTGTGAAAGTTATCATTCTGTCCAGCCACATCCATAAATTTGTGTCACCATGGCAACACCATGAGATTTATTTTGCTTTTTATTGTGCCTTGTAATAGTCTGTACAGTAGCTGACCAGTTTTTATGAAACCAGTAAATTATTCACAGAAGCTATATGTACACAGGCACAAATAGAAAAGTCTATCAAATTCCGTCCCACCACAATACGATAATTTTGGCTCAGGCCCAGTGGCAGACTTGCCAACTCTCACTGTTTCACCGTGAGTCTCATGGTTGCGGGCATCATCTCACGGTGAAAATGCCAGATCTTAAGGTGAAAATCACTTTGAGACAATGCCAGATAAGTTTCCATAGTTTAGACCAAGATCAGTGCTTTCCATCGCCAGTTAAGTTATTAAAGATTAAAGAAAAGCTTCCAAATGAATGCTTGGTGCTCGAAGAGACAACAGTGCTTTACTCGGTGCTCGTAAATTTTGCTAGTTTTGTAGTGTCCTTTACTTTTACAAGTGTTTATATATGTTGTAAAGGAATCTAAAGGTCCTAATAGCTGTAGTAATGGTGCTGCCCTCAAGTGCAGGTAGTAAATTCCGTAGCATCTTACCTCATGACC
>JAIZAY010000909.1:0-25912 GCA_029531755.1 Holothuria leucospilota
TACCGAGAGAATTTTGACCCAAACTACCTCCTCCTATAATTGTCCCAGGAGGCAACTTGGGTGGTTGCTGCCAATGAGTTTGTGTGGTTACAGTTGTCAGTTGTGTAAGTTTGTGCTCTTGCAGCCCACACCCCTCTCCCTTCCCACCCCAACTTTTGGAGTTGCATATTTTTTGTGCAGGGGATAAATCCCCCGCTCTGGGCTAAACTTTTCACGTCTGGTGGCATAGCGGCATGATAATTTCTTGTGTTGCGTACAGTGTTTTTCCTATAGATTCTGGATTCGACTCGAGGTTGGGCAATACAACTTTACCTATTGACTAGGCCTACATATTTTGTACTGCAGACTAGCTCTGGGCCTACAATGAGAAGTTAAAACTGCAGCTATAAACTTTTCTGCTGCAGTTTGGCTTCCTAATAATTTACCTTGAGTCCCACACAAATATCCAGTGTAACCTTTGCTTCAAGTATGATGAATGATCATGGTACAACAGGCAATGTTATGTAATATTGTGAGTGTGTATTTAAACATAGTATGGATATATGGAACAGTACGGGGTTTGCGAATGCTGACACAGTGCATTTATCATGGTCTGTGTTCAACCAGTGATCTTGACAAAACTTGTCGAAGGTTGGCGACTACCACTGTATATGGCAAAAAGCTGGTTGATTGGCATGCCATCTCTGTACATACAGAAGTGCATTCAACTTCAGAAGTTTTATGCCATTTAAAGACAGACTGTCATCACCCCAAAGTATATTTTTAGTGTATGTATATCAAAATTCTCAGTTGGTGACTGCTCTTTGATTGACATCAAAGTTTGAAAATTTGAAAGATGCAGAGTAGCTCACATTCCACACAAGGCAGAGAGTTATTACTTTTATTGATTACATTTTATAGCCTTGTGTGCAGCACCAGGACAGATGGCCTTACAGTCATACGGAACAGGTTTATATTCTTTCACAAGGAATATCCTCAAATAGTTTTGGGGGAGAGGGACTAGAATATGCATAGTTTGGGGGATAGTTTGAACTGTCTGGGATCATGAAAATTCGCCTTCTAAATCGTTTGTTTTTTGAGGGAATGATTTTTCAAGGGGAACTCTTCTCATCCCAGACAGTTCTAATTCTCCCAACGATGCTAGGCTCGATGCCCCACCCATAAGTGTTTTTAGCTTCTCCTTGTGCAGTTCACAAACATAGTTGTTATTGCTCAGGGCCACATCCTGTATACAAGGTCCCCACCCCCCCCCTAATATGTAATCAAAACACTCTCTGTGCATGCTGTGGGTAATGTTAGCTGCTTGTGGGGCATCTTTTGTGCATTTTTGTGCAACTCTGCTGGTCCATCAAAGAGTAGTCACCAATTGAGCCTTTTGCTTACCCCTTTGTAAAAGTCCTTCATGGGGTGATACAAATCTCTCCTTTAAGTAATTTTCACAACAGAGATAAGTCATAGTGCCGCACGTGAGTGTTTTTGTTATGTACTCCTAACTTGTAAACTTGTAAGTTTTTTTGGCCAATATATAGCTACAGTAATGGGGTGGCAAAAGTAATGGACGTGATGTGTACTATGCACCATTGGGCTAGGTTCGATGCCGGTACAAAGAGCCAAATGTAATGTCGTCAAGTCCAGGATAGCCTGACGTCCTTCTCGCCTTAATTACCTTTAATTTCCTATGGTTATAAATCACACCTTTGGTCGTGTGTTGGAATACAAGCTCGCTGAACTACCTCATTGGCATCAATGCTATCATTTGAAAATCATTCATGTATTCTTCAAATCTTCAAATCATACTGTACACTGTATAAACAATACTTGCCAGGGTGCGTTTGATTCTTGATTTCAAATGAAATGTAGACCCCCCCTGCGGTGTTGGTAAACTTTAATACAGTATACAGTATGTGTGGGTGCCATATATGTGCGTGGGTGTTTGGACACAGGCTAGGTTGTTAAGACAGTGTCCTCAAGACAGGAAACTTTTAGGCATGGGGCCGTTTTCACCCCCAAAATTTGCTTTGAGTTTGAAAAAATATCCGCAAACTCTTGCAAATCTCCTCATATTGCATTCCTAGCACCCCTGAGGATATACATTTTTTGAACAGAACTATTACAAACAATAGGTAAAGCAAGCAGAAATCCTCCTTGAATTTCACAATTCACTAACAAAATACATTGTCACATGATCAAAATACTGTAGCACGATTCATAAACTTTAGAGTGAGGGGGATACTAACTCCTGTTTTTGGGTGACTTTGCATTTTCCCTTTAAGTTTGATGTCCATACTGGGTATGTGGGTGCACCATATTAAGATTGGAGAACCAGCCAGTTTTTTTGGTGGAGTGTCCAAAGGTCATATCATGTCACCATGGGGTCAAGAGTGAAAACCTTGTTACATGATATCTCAAGAGAGGAAGCAAGGATGAGCTCATACATTGGGTGGTGTCGGTGCATTAATGTAGGGTAAGTGGCCTTACCGTAACATTTTTTGGGGAAGGTCAACATTCATATGTGGTCAAGCCAGAGGTCAAACTCAGGAAACACTTGTTATGATAATCTTTTAACTACTGTAGTATACTGCCACTCTTCATACTTGACATGTAGATTGCAGTGAGTACCCTTATCTTTTGTGGCAGTGGGTCTAAAGGTCAGCATTTCCTTTAGGTGCACCAGAGTGCAAGTGGGGCCAAAGCCCAAAAGATGCCATGATCACCAAACCTAAAATTTGAACAATGCCAAGTTATGTAATCTGAAAAAAACAAAAAAAAGTTGGGATTAATAGCTCGCATAAACATGGTGGAAGATGCAATCATTCAAAGATGTAACAATTTGCAGCAAATTGCACATTCACAGAATGTGTGGTTGTTTGGACAGAATTAGGAAAAAAGAAACTCATAACAACACACAGTATATAAGAAGGAGAATTTGACTTCCTTTTCTTTTTCTGTGTCAAAGCTTTTTAGGTAAACACATTTGTATGCAACAGTGGGCCACATAACGAGTCCATATACTTGTTGTACTCCACCTAACCCTTGGTGGTCACTAATTTTTTCAAAGGGAAAATACGATACTCGTATGATATTTTCTCCTCATAAGAATAATGCAATGCTCCAGTCACTGGCTTGATTTCGAGTCACATCAAAAGTAGTAAAAGACTTGACTCGACTGCAAAGATTGACGTGACATCGTTACAACACTCGTAATGCAAATGAACAAATACCAAAGATGACTTTAAATGTAGAATTCTAGTAAAAGTTAAGAGTAAAATGACAATGTCCCAGTTCCATTTCCGCGCCCACATTTTTTGACCGAGATTTTTTTTATTTTCAATGGTGAGGAAAGTTAAAAAATTTATTGAGACATTCCAAACTATCAGCTGTCACAAGTGTAAATTGCATGTGACACCTTCTGTGTGCAAAAACAAGATCAATACAGTATAGTATTTTGGGTAGTCCTCGGTAATTGGACCAATTTTTGTGTTTGGGTGGAAACAAGTGTGGTGGGCCTGAATTTTTTGTGTAAAAGGTAATTTAAAGTAACATGCCATGCTAGATTTACTCATTACTTTGTACAGTCAGTGTCATGTTTTTTGAACAGGCTTTTGTAAAAATGGTAATGGCAGCTCTCTCCTGAAAATGTACCATATTGCACCATACTTTGTTTAAATATGGTCCATACCTATTGAAAAGGTTCGGAGCTATAGAAATGAAGTTTCCATGAGTTGATTTTGTCTATAATGTAAAGTTCTTAGGGAGTTTTCATTGCAAAATATGAGGGGTTGTCTTTGTAACTAGTATAATTGCAACAGGCTTGACCAAGTTCTTGTCAAACCACAGTGACACAATTTTCCAATAAGCTTGTTGCTCAGTATATCTCTTGTCCAAATGAAATATGTTATTTCGTGTGTAGATTTGTTTTCTTCCACATATAAATTGAACAGAGATACGTATACAATCCGACTTCCATTTGCAAATTATGAAATTTTACCTTCATATCTTTTCTACTTTTGATAATGAGTTAATATTAGGCGCTATTTGGTCCACATGTTCCTGAAGTTGTGTGAAAGTCATCATTCTGTCCTCACCACATCCTTTAAATTTGTGTCCACCATGGCAACACCATGAGATTTTATTTTGCTTTTTATTGTGCCTTGTAATTAGTCCTGTACAGTAGCTGACCAGTTTTTATGAAAACCATTAATTCTAAATTCACAGAGAAGCTATATGTACACAGGCACAAATAGAAAAGTCTATCAAATTTCCGTCCCACCACAATACGATAATTTTGGCTCAGGCAGTACATATGCCAACTCTCACTATTTCACGGTGAGTCCTCATGGTTTGCGGGCATCATCTCACGGTGAAAATGCCAGATCTTAAGGGAAAATCAATTTGGACAACAATAGTCACAGATTAGTTTCAGTAGTTTAGACATCAAGATTCAGTGGCTTTCCATCGCCCAGTTAAGTTGATTACAGCACATCTCAGATGTTTATCGTTGTCAGGACAAATCTACGTGACCTAATTCTGCAAGAGAATTTTACGGAGGAGTGGCTACGTTGTGTGCAGAGCTATTTTCTCTCCATCGTGCCTAGAGACAGTGTGTCCTTCTAGCTTTTTAAAGTGACATTCCAATCTAGTAACCTTTGCAACCATCGATAGTTATGGCGATACAACTTTTACAGCCGTACTTTGTGTGTGCCAATGTTGTTTGATCATTCACACTGTTAGTACACACTGCTGTATAATAACG
This sequence comes from Holothuria leucospilota, assembly GCA_029531755.1. Taxonomy (NCBI): domain Eukaryota; kingdom Metazoa; phylum Echinodermata; class Holothuroidea; order Aspidochirotida; family Holothuriidae; genus Holothuria; species Holothuria leucospilota. The sequence continues at coordinate 4,754 of JAIZAY010000909.1, forward strand.
CAATATGAAACTTGTTTAAAATCTCCCAGGTTTGAGTATGTGATTTCCAGGTTTTCATGCAAGAACCTCAAGGTTTGCCATTTTTGAGGTTGTCAAGTCTGCAGTGGTGAATCAGAATACTTTGTAAATACAATACCTCATAAAGTGTAAACCTTGCTGGATCTTATAGTTGGCTCTCCTCCGACCTTTCAAGGTATACCATCAAAAGCAGCTGCACAGCTGATGAAGTTGCTTGCATATACTCCTGGCCTGACCAGTTAAATACTGTAGCTGACTTACTTTTGTTAAAACTGCTCAATACAAGTCTTGATTAAACTCTGTTGAAGCTCTTGAGGCTAGTTCAAGTCTTGCTCTCGCTTTTGTAATGAAGGATCTCTGATGGCTTCTAAAAGTCTTGTGCTAAGTAAGCTGGTTGTTACTCTTAGATACAGGTTTTTGCCTTCAGTTGGAGCTCGGAGAGAGCTATGTGTAGTCCTCTGTGAAGGCACGTGTATAGCCCATCGCCAATAGCTACCTATACATGGTCCTTACACCAACCAATTGAAAATCCAAGATCTCCAACCAGCACAGTGTTGGTCAAAATTGATATTCTTCTTATAGCAAAGCTAGGGCCTAAAATCTTAAAGGAGAAGGCAACCATGGCATTTTGCAATATATCCATAGTAGAGAAGAATATTCTAACCCATTTTCCGAAAAAAGCTAACCAATACAGTACATCTACAAATTTTAAATAATTTTTCAATTATTTTTTTTTACACAAAGTACGTTTTCTGTTAATTAACTGTAGATTACCATTTTTCATATCTACTTATTTGAAAAGGAGGGCGCTCCTAAAATGACGTAAACGAGCCACATATCAAATTACATATTGTCTTACTTCAAGCTTCGCACTTGATTGTACTGTGCACTTTCAACTTGAGACTGATAAGAAACAGTGCGAAAATGCCGGAGTGTCAGGCGTTCGGTTGTGTAAACAGGAGAGGGGAGGAAGGGGCAGGGAAAGGATTACGGTACTACGTTATTCCGGATGGAAAAAAGTTTCCAGAGAAGAGAGAACTAGCGCAAAAATGGTTAAATAACATTGGGGACTGGTCCACAACACGTGTGTGGCAAGTTTACGTTTTGGTAAACACAAGGTTGTTTGTGAAGAACATTTTCGCCCTGAAAGTTTCGAGGCAAGACGTCCGTGTCCCGGTTAATGGGGTAGAAAAGGGCCCGTCGCGATCGAGAAAGGTGTTAAAAGCAGATGCTGTTCCCGAGATTTTTGTGCACCGAAGGCCTAAAGAGGATGCGGCCCGATCGGAACGAGCGTTGAAAAGGTCGCTAAAGAAGGTAAGCTTTTGGTATCAGTAACCTATGACGTGCAGTATATGCATGCCAATACTAGCAGCCTATCCTACGTAGGCCTGCCTACTAATATTAGGTACTAACGAATATGAAACGCCGATTATTTTTTTGCGAAAGATATGACTTTGCCTTCTATTACGTTAGGCCTCGCCCGTAACGGCTACTAGAATGTGGCATAGGCTATATGATAACGACACTGAAGTAAGGCAGTTACGTACACGGCCCACGGGCCTAGCAGTATAGGCTACTTCATGGTAAGGCCTACTATAGTCCTTGAACAGGACTCTATGCTACGTACACTTTGTTTTACTGCGTGGTACGGAGTAGGTTCACCGTTAACGTAGTACACGGTCCTGTTCAAGGACTAGGCCTACTACGGTACTGAAAAGACCTAACTTTAGGGCCTCGTGGCTGTGCAACTTTTACGGCACCGGTACTCATTTACTAGCAAAGAAGGCAAGGCTATCTGGATGGGCTATATACCTTTACAATTACATTTTAATATGTGCCTTCAATTGAAAAAAAAAACCGAAAATAAATCAGTTAAAAGTAGTGATAGCCTTTATTTCAGTGCTATCAGAAGTTAAAGATAATCTGCAACATTATGGCCCTCCCTGACTTATGTACATCACTCTACTTTGATATTATTAGTGAAACATCCTTCACTGGACATGAGTTCAGTTGGGAGGGGTAAGGGGGACCTTGTCACTGTAGGCCTAGTACGTTTTATAAATGATTAAATGAAGAGCTCTACCAAAGGGACTATTTGAATATTTGGTAGCTCAGTTTATACCAGTTGGACCCCAGCAATGTCCAGCAAGTTGCTAGCATCAAAATGATTGGGTCTAAAGCTGCATGAGTGTAGACTGCAGGGCGGTAGCCTGAGGGGGGCAGGGGGGGCAACTTCCCTCTGAGATTTCAAAATCGTACATTCACTACGTGAGCTAGAAATGGTGGCACTCTACGTAGGCAGTGTTTGAACTGCCCCCCTACTCCTCCTAGAGATTTTGCCCATGGATGCAATGGCCCTGGACTGGCATGCATCGTTATGCAGTTTGCACAAACATAGACATCTAAATTTATACAGCAGGCCTAGGTCACCCTCATTGCATACCAGTGTCCCCGCTTTGGTAATAGCCTATGGCACAATTATGATCACACAGCAACTTGCCAGTTTGATGCAATGATCAATGTCTGTGGAAAAATGAAAAAGGGGGTTTCTTTTTTGCTCCCAAAGTTGGTGCTGTGTAAACAACCCATGTCTGACGTGCACAATTCGTCAAAAAATAAATTTCTAGTGAGTCGAATTTTCTCATACTGAGTTTATTGAAGCAATGAATAAATAAACTACACTGCTGCATACAATATTGCATAACTGGTTAAGTCATAAAAATTGCATGTTATATGCCACAGTGTGGAAAAGAAATCTCAAAATTCATGCTGAACATTAATACAAATTTACCTGGTGTGGAAACACTGTGACTCAAATAACAAACAGGAACACACACAGGTTTAGTAGGGTACCATCTCTCCTATCCCAATATAAATTTTATAACTGGCATATTAGTGCAACAATTACACTTGTATGTTTGTAACAAGCCACATGCATGTCTAGTTGCATTGTGTTTGTACTGTGGGAATCTGCCTGTCCAATGATACACACAGTGCTCATTATATTTCACACCCTCTCAAACCAGCTATTGCTTTTGTCACAAAGGACAGACAACTTGGTGGTCAGTAGTTTGCTTATACAGACTGATAGATGAGCCATGTTGGCTTTTACTTGCTTAACATTAGAATATGGTAGACTGGTTTTAATGGACTAACAGTATCTTGCCTTCTGCTTGGTGCTTGTGAAATGAGAGACGGGTTGAGGTAGTCAACAAGTGAATTCAATTGTCTGGACTTGCTACTGAACCAGGCAGTGATAAAAAATGTTGACAGGAAGACTACAGTATCACTATCACTGGTTCTTATAGTTGGTTGATGATGTAATCTATTTTGCAACAAGCCTTCATGCTTTGTGAGCATATGAGCCATAAGATGATTCATAATTTTATAATATCATTGTGACCGTCACACTCCATTCACTCATCCCAATGCTAGCATAACCAACACAAGATCAAATATGATAAGATTTTGTGTGACAAAAATCATTTACCAATACAATCAATCAATCAATCAATCAATCAATCAATAAATAAGTAAATAAATAAAAACAAAAATCATTTACAAAAAAACCTTAAAGGAATGCAAACAGGGTTTGCAAATGTGAGTGCATTTTGAATTGGGGTGTGTATAAAGCAATTGCACTTTTCCCCTCTTGTTAACTTCTCTTTTTGGGGGTTAATGTGAAGAGGGGGCATGAATGGGAGGGGGGAGGCTGTGATGGTAACATGGCAGTTACTCTGTGTGTTCTGACTTATGATGTAATGATTGACATATGGTACGGTATGAATTACAACATGGAATTTATGATTCCTGTTCTTTGCTCTCAGGATGTTGCAAGCTTGTTAGAGCCACCACAAGATTGGTTTGCAAGCACTTCTTCAGGTTCCACCATAGCATCACCTCTGATTAAGAAGAAACTCATCCAGCAGACAGGGAGCCATCAAATGACAGGGGTAAGTCATGTGACAGTGAGATACTTAAAACATTCCACTTCTTTCTCTAGACCTTATCGCTCTCCTCTGATTTAGCTTGATACTGTGCTGGACTGACTACTGAAACAGTATTCTGCTCCACAGTCACCTCCCACTCCAACTCCAAACCAGCTGATGCGCACTGTTTAACAAGGAATTTCTTGATTGGCTGTTGCCATTGTATTGTATATCAGTTGTATTCTTTGTTAGGGTTAGGGATTAGCGCTGTTGTTAGCCAGTTAGGAGACTTCTTGTTAAAAAGTGCACATCGCCCCTCCCCCCCCCCCCCCCCGAAACTTCTACAATATTAGTAGATTTAGAATCTACCCAACATTCATAAGCTAGTAGTTACATCCTGTAGTATGTTGTGCCTTCATTACTGGATGTTTCAAAGTACCTGTATCATACACAGTAACACTGTGGGAGGAGCTGAACAGGGGGGGGGTATTTCTTCAGGGGTATGAGTGGAAACATACAAAAATGCAACAAGGCAAGGGTAATGTTTCATCTGCCAACTTTTCCAAGGAGGGAGGGGAAGGGGGGGGGGCTAATGATGAATAACTTGTTCTCCGGCACAGGGATGGTTCAAATGGTCTGCAAAAACCCCCATTCTCAAAACTATTTGAGTGCATTTAGGTGAACATAGGGCTATTTTTACAACAGATAGGTTGATTTTCCTCTAAAAAATTATTTGCTGCTCTTTGTTGGGAGATGATGACAAGTCATTTGTCATGTGTGTTTTGAGTTGGTGAAAATGATAACGTGACATTGGTAATGTTTATATCTTTCCTTTTGCTTCTTTTTTTGTTAGAATGTCACAAGCTTGTTAGACCCACCGCAAGAATGGTTTGCAAGCACTTCTTCAACGTCTGTCTCAGAGTCAACTCTGTCAAAGAAGAAAGCTACCCAGCAGGCAGTGCCAAGTCATGAAATGATCTCTGTAAGTATTGTGACAGGGTTTAAATGTTGTTTTTCCTCCAGGCCTTACCTACATCCCACATGGTGCAGCTAGAGACTGCTACAGAACTTGCCACGTATAAACCAGTGAGGGTGGGTATGCTGTCCCCTTCCCTCTAGGCACCCTTCAACCAAATCTATATCATGTCTGCCCACGATGCACTTGGTATGGCTTGCTCACTTAAATCTGAGAATGAATGAAGCAGTGCTTTATGCTTTTTATGGACAGTCTTTGATTGTTTTAATTAAAGATGATCTGTCGTCTCGTAAATAGGCAATAAAACGTATGCCGGATTCTGTATGACGTCACAGCATTTCCTTGTCTTGACTTCGATTATGAACTGATTCGATACACCATCGCTAATGTTACATTATCTATAGTGTATTGAATCAGCATTATCGACGGTGTGTCAAATCGGTTCACACTTGAAGTTAAGACAAGGGTTTGCTGTGATGTCATCCAAAATCCAGCATATGTTTTTACTGCCTTTTACGAGACAACAGGTCATCTTTAAATTTCTTTCTTTGACACTCCAGATGCTTGAGAGAGGATAATACATGTATGCAGAAAGGGGTCACCCCAATTTAAAAAAAAATAAATAAAAAAAAAATCTGCTTTATTTTACAGGTAGCCCGTTGATTCTGCCCTCATCTTTCTTTCGTTTTGCTTCTCAATTAGAAAATGGAATATTGTAACTTAGCTTCTATCATCTCTATTTAAATTTATTTTTCAGCCCCTTAATACTGGTCCGATGTGTGATGCACAGACGCAAACAGAAAAACAATGCAACGATAAAGAATGTCAGACAACTGGTCCCGATGTTGTTGTCAACTCTGTGGCTGTAGGAAGGGACCATACCTATGCCAAGAAACCATCACAGACCAGTGATGTAGTATCTGTTGTCCCACCAGAACCCATTCCAGAAACACAACCACAACAGCACCAGTCTAAATCACCCCCATCAGAAACTGAGCCAGAGTCATCGCTACACAGTTCTGATCATGAGACAGGTGAGATTGATGATGTTCAAAAAGATCCCACTTACTCCCCAGACAAAGAAGATGACCAGGACGATGATGATGAACTTCCCGAGGAGAGACCCTTTTGGAACAGAACTGTTGAAGACTGTAAATATTTAGTTTTTAGTTCTTGTCTGGACAAACTGTTTTACAAAATTAAATGTGATGAATGTTATTGCAATGTTGAGAGTATTAAGAGAAGTGTGGTGGGAACAGGATTATTTGTTACACTTCAATGTATTTCAGGACATGAAGTTATGAAGTGGGTTTCACAACCTTTGGTGGGTAAAATGCCTGTTGGTAACTTACTGACAGCTGCATCAATCACGTATTCTGGGCTTACCTACCAGCGCATGGCATCATTTGCAAATTTTTTAAATTTAAAGATATTTTCCCACACAATATTTTTTAACATTCAGAGGGACTACCTCATACCTGAAGTAAATTCCACTTGGCTCAAAGAGCAATCATCATTAATTTCTAGCCTTCAAGGCAAACCCATCAGTATTGTAGGGGATGGACGTTGCGACTCACCAGGCTATTCTGCGAAGTACTGTAGCTATACCCTAATGGACATTGAGTCAGAGAAAGTTATTGATTTTGAGTTGGTGCAGGTTTCAGAAACTGGCTCTTCCGTAAAAATGGAGGCAGTTGGATTCAAACGTTGTTTCTCTAGGGTCCTGGATGACCATAAACTCAATGTTGATAAATTTGCCTCAGACAGGCATGTCTCTATTCGTAAAATTATGAAAGACAATTATAAAGATGTGAAACATAATTTTGATGTCTTTCATTTAGCAAAGAATATTAGTTCTAAATTAAGAAAAATTGCCAAGAAGAAGGATAACGAAGATATTGAATGCTGGATTAAATCCATTAATAATCATGTGTGGTGGTGTAGTAGAAACTGTGAAAAGGACCCATCAATGTTGGTTGAAATGTGGATGTCACTTACCCACCACATAGCAGGCAAGCATTCATTTCATGACGACAACCGATTTACTTTGTTCAAGGAATGTCGCCACCCTGCCATTGATCCCAGTACAAACAGACGTAAGAAATGGCTGGTGGAAGGTTCTAGTGCACATCAAGCATTAGTTAAGGTTGTTCTAAATAAGCGTCTCTTGAATGATATGAAGCATTTGGCAGAGTTTATGCATACTGGTGCACTAGAAGTTTTTCATAATGTCGTTCTGAAATATGCACCTAAACGACTGGATTTTGATTTCCCCTATATGTCTGCTAGGCTGAAGTTAGCTGCTTTGGACCATAATTACAATGTTGGAAGGGCACAAGCTGTTGTGCAGCAACCTTCTGCAAGTTCCAGTCAGAAGGGCGAGTTGCAATACAAAAAGTCATTTTCAAAAATACAGAAGCAGTGGGTCTTAAAGCCTGTCTACGAAAAGAAGAACTACAACTATGTGTTTGATATGATGGCTGGTGTTGTTAAGAGGAAACATGACAAACAAATAGATCCCATTGAGCTTGCCCCTGCCCAAAATATAGCACCTGTGCCTGCACCTACAAAGGAGGAAATGCTTGCCACACATTCATCTCGATTTTAACTTTAGCCTCGTAGAAAGCACTGTATTTGTAAGCAAAGAATTAGTCTTGTTAACCACCTTGCCATAACTATTCAAACAAGGCCTGTTTGTATTCATGTTGCTTACATGTATTCAATTCCATGTGCAATATTAGAGGCTGTATCCATTCACCAAAAAGATCTTGTAAATAAATAACTCACATTTTTTGTGCTACTTGGTAACATTAAATCTTATAACTTCAAACTTTATGATATCAAACTGAATGAATGGCATGTTCTCCTGTGTGATCAAGACATATTATCATAATGGTCAATGGTCAAAATACTATCTATCGTGTAATAACTTAGGCCTATCTTTGATCGGTGTCTGTACTGTAGTTACAGTGGTGTGGCGAATAACACCTTTGCCTTAAACACTTAACCCCCTCCCCTAAGTACACACACATCTTATACCATGCCTACATGTGCCTCTTGTAAGGAGATTCTGGTCTTTAGCTACTAGTCATTAGTTTTAATAATATATTACTTTATTACTTGCTTATTAATTCCAGTATTACTTGTTTCCCAAGAGGTATTTTTCTTTCAAGAGTGTTGACACTATGCATGTCTCTTATTATTTTTGCACTTCATGCAGTCTTTATACCAAATTTATGTCTGACAGTTCAATTTTCTTTTCTCTAGTTAGATAAAATTGCAAACAAGAGAACATTTTATGTAGATATATATTGGATATTTGTTCATGTCAGTGTCATGTTTAAGTGTGCAAAGAAGTTAGTATGTTTTGATTGATTTGCAGTACTCTATACTATATTTGTAAAGGTTTGATGCATAGTAGCATTGAGTGATGTTGAGAGACTTTATGTCTTTCAGTCTTCTAACATTTTTTTATTAGTAGAGAAAATAAAGAGAAAAAAACCATTGAAGGAACATATACTTGCCAAACATTCGTCTAAATTAAAACTTTAAGGAAAGAATTGTTCATGTTAATCACCTTGCCATGACCATGTATTCAAACAAGGATGGTATTCATTAGCTTACAGTAAGTGCACAGTATTCATTCATACACCATTAATACAGTAGCTGTATCCATTTACCAAAGAAAGATGTTGTAAATAAATAACTCACATTTTTTGTGCTACTTGGTAACATTTAATCTTTAACTTTAAACTTTATGACATCAAACTGTATGAATGGCATGTTCTTCTGTGTGATCAAGACGTATTATCATAATGGTCAATGGTCAAAATACTATCTATCGTGTAATAACTTAGGCCTATCTTTGCTCGGTGTCTGTACTGTAGTTACAGTGGTGTGGCAAATAACACCTTTGCCTTAAACACTTAACCCCCTCCCCTAAGTACACACACATCTTATACCATGCCTACATGTGCCTCTTGTAAGGAGATTCTGGTTTTTAGCTACTAGTCATTAGTTTTAATAATATATTACTTTATTACTTGCTTATTAATTCCCATATTACTTGTTTCCCAAGAAGTATTTTTCTTTCAAGAGTGTTGACACTATGCATGTCTCTTATTATTTTTGCACTTCATGCAGTCTTTATACCAAATTTATGTCTGACAGTTCAATTTTCTTTTCTCTAGTTAGATAAAATTGCAAACAAGAGAACATTTTATGTAGATATATATTTGCAAGCACTTCTTCAGGTTCCACCATAGCATCACCTCTGATTAAGAAGAAACTCATCCAGCAGACAGGGAGCCATCAAATGACAGGGGTAAGTCATGTGACAGTGAGATACTTAAAACATTCCACTTCTTTCTCTAGACCTTATCGCTCTCCTCTGATTTAGCTTGATACTGTGCTGGACTGACTACTGAAACAGTATTCTGCTCCACAGTCACCTCCCACTCCAACTCCAAACCAGCTGATGCGCACTGTTTAACAAGGAATTTCTTGATTGGCTGTTGCCATTGTATTGTATATCAGTTGTATTCTTTGTTAGGGTTAGGGATTAGCGCTGTTGTTAGCCAGTTAGGAGACTTCTTGTTAAAAAGTGCACATCGCCCCCCCCCCCCCCCCCCCCCCCCGAAACTTCTACAATATTAGTAGATTTAGAATCTACCCAACATTCATAAGCTAGTAGTTACATCCTGTAGTATGTTGTGCCTTCATTACTGGATGTTTCAAAGTACCTGTATCATACACAGTAACACTGTGGGAGGAGCTGAACAGGGGGGGGGTATTTCTTCAGGGGTATGAGTGGAAACATACAAAAATGCAACAAGGCAAGGGTAATGTTTCATCTGCCAACTTTTCCAAGGAGGGAGGGGAAGGGGGGGGGGCTAATGATGAATAACTTGTTCTCCGGCACAGGGATGGTTCAAATGGTCTGCAAAAACCCCCATTCTCAAAACTATTTGAGTGCATTTAGGTGAACATAGGGCTATTTTTACAACAGATAGGTTGATTTTCCTCTAAAAAATTATTTGCTGCTCTTTGTTGGGAGATGATGACAAGTCATTTGTCATGTGTGTTTTGAGTTGGTGAAAATGATAACGTGACATTGGTAATGTTTATATCTTTCCTTTTGCTTCTTTTTTTGTTAGAATGTCACAAGCTTGTTAGACCCACCGCAAGAATGGTTTGCAAGCACTTCTTCAACGTCTGTCTCAGAGTCAACTCTGTCAAAGAAGAAAGCTACCCAGCAGGCAGTGCCAAGTCATGAAATGATCTCTGTAAGTATTGTGACAGGGTTTAAATGTTGTTTTTCCTCCAGGCCTTACCTACATCCCACATGGTGCAGCTAGAGACTGCTACAGAACTTGCCACGTATAAACCAGTGAGGGTGGGTATGCTGTCCCCTTCCCTCTAGGCACCCTTCAACCAAATCTATATCATGTCTGCCCACGATGCACTTGGTATGGCTTGCTCACTTAAATCTGAGAATGAATGAAGCAGTGCTTTATGCTTTTTATGGACAGTCTTTGATTGTTTTAATTAAAGATGATCTGTCGTCTCGTAAATAGGCAATAAAACGTATGCCGGATTCTGTATGACGTCACAGCATTTCCTTGTCTTGACTTCGATTATGAACTGATTCGATACACCATCGCTAATGTTACATTATCTATAGTGTATTGAATCAGCATTATCGACGGTGTGTCAAATCGGTTCACACTTGAAGTTAAGACAAGGGTTTGCTGTGATGTCATCCAAAATCCAGCATATGTTTTTACTGCCTTTTACGAGACAACAGGTCATCTTTAAATTTCTTTCTTTGACACTCCAGATGCTTGAGAGAGGATAATACATGTATGCAGAAAGGGGTCACCCCAATTTAAAAAAAAATAAATAAAAAAAAAAATCTGCTTTATTTTACAGGTAGCCCGTTGATTCTGCCCTCATCTTTCTTTCGTTTTGCTTCTCAATTAGAAAATGGAATATTGTAACTTAGCTTCTATCATCTCTATTTAAATTTATTTTTCAGCCCCTTAATACTGGTCCGATGTGTGATGCACAGACGCAAACAGAAAAACAATGCAACGATAAAGAATGTCAGACAACTGGTCCCGATGTTGTTGTCAACTCTGTGGCTGTAGGAAGGGACCATACCTATGCCAAGAAACCATCACAGACCAGTGATGTAGTATCTGTTGTCCCACCAGAACCCATTCCAGAAACACAACCACAACAGCACCAGTCTAAATCACCCCCATCAGAAACTGAGCCAGAGTCATCGCTACACAGTTCTGATCATGAGACAGGTGAGATTGATGATGTTCAAAAAGATCCCACTTACTCCCCAGACAAAGAAGATGACCAGGACGATGATGATGAACTTCCCGAGGAGAGACCCTTTTGGAACAGAACTGTTGAAGACTGTAAATATTTAGTTTTTAGTTCTTGTCTGGACAAACTGTTTTACAAAATTAAATGTGATGAATGTTATTGCAATGTTGAGAGTATTAAGAGAAGTGTGGTGGGAACAGGATTATTTGTTACACTTCAATGTATTTCAGGACATGAAGTTATGAAGTGGGTTTCACAACCTTTGGTGGGTAAAATGCCTGTTGGTAACTTACTGACAGCTGCATCAATCACGTATTCTGGGCTTACCTACCAGCGCATGGCATCATTTGCAAATTTTTTAAATTTAAAGATATTTTCCCACACAATATTTTTTAACATTCAGAGGGACTACCTCATACCTGAAGTAAATTCCACTTGGCTCAAAGAGCAATCATCATTAATTTCTAGCCTTCAAGGCAAACCCATCAGTATTGTAGGGGATGGACGTTGCGACTCACCAGGCTATTCTGCGAAGTACTGTAGCTATACCCTAATGGACATTGAGTCAGAGAAAGTTATTGATTTTGAGTTGGTGCAGGTTTCAGAAACTGGCTCTTCCGTAAAAATGGAGGCAGTTGGATTCAAACGTTGTTTCTCTAGGGTCCTGGATGACCATAAACTCAATGTTGATAAATTTGCCTCAGACAGGCATGTCTCTATTCGTAAAATTATGAAAGACAATTATAAAGATGTGAAACATAATTTTGATGTCTTTCATTTAGCAAAGAATATTAGTTCTAAATTAAGAAAAATTGCCAAGAAGAAGGATAACGAAGATATTGAATGCTGGATTAAATCCATTAATAATCATGTGTGGTGGTGTAGTAGAAACTGTGAAAAGGACCCATCAATGTTGGTTGAAATGTGGATGTCACTTACCCACCACATAGCAGGCAAAGCATTCATTTCATGACGACAACCGATTTACTTTGTTCAAGGAATGTCGCCACCCTGCCATTGATCCCAGTACAAACAGACGTAAGAAATGGCTGGTGGAAGGTTCTAGTGCACATCAAGCATTAGTTAAGGTTGTTCTAAATAAGCGTCTCTTGAATGATATGAAGCATTTGGCAGAGTTTATGCATACTGGTGCACTAGAAGTTTTTCATAATGTCGTTCTGAAATATGCACCTAAACGACTGGATTTTGATTTCCCCTATATGTCTGCTAGGCTGAAGTTAGCTGCTTTGGACCATAATTACAATGTTGGAAGGGCACAAGCTGTTGTGCAGCAACCTTCTGCAAGTTCCAGTCAGAAGGGCGAGTTGCAATACAAAAAGTCATTTTCAAAAATACAGAAGCAGTGGGTCTTAAAGCCTGTCTACGAAAAGAAGAACTACAACTATGTGTTTGATATGATGGCTGGTGTTGTTAAGAGGAAACATGACAAACAAATAGATCCCATTGAGCTTGCCCCTGCCCAAAATATAGCACCTGTGCCTGCACCTACAAAGGAGGAAATGCTTGCCACACATTCATCTCGATTTTAACTTTAGCCTCGTAGAAAGCACTGTATTTGTAAGCAAAGAATTAGTCTTGTTAACCACCTTGCCATAACTATTCAAACAAGGCCTGTTTGTATTCATGTTGCTTACATGTATTCAATTCCATGTGCAATATTAGAGGCTGTATCCATTCACCAAAAAGATCTTGTAAATAAATAACTCACATTTTTTGTGCTACTTGGTAACATTAAATCTTATAACTTCAAACTTTATGATATCAAACTGAATGAATGGCATGTTCTCCTGTGTGATCAAGACATATTATCATAATGGTCAATGGTCAAAATACTATCTATCGTGTAATAACTTAGGCCTATCTTTGATCGGTGTCTGTACTGTAGTTACAGTGGTGTGGCGAATAACACCTTTGCCTTAAACACTTAACCCCCTCCCCTAAGTACACACACATCTTATACCATGCCTACATGTGCCTCTTGTAAGGAGATTCTGGTCTTTAGCTACTAGTCATTAGTTTTAATAATATATTACTTTATTACTTGCTTATTAATTCCAGTATTACTTGTTTCCCAAGAGGTATTTTTCTTTCAAGAGTGTTGACACTATGCATGTCTCTTATTATTTTTGCACTTCATGCAGTCTTTATACCAAATTTATGTCTGACAGTTCAATTTTCTTTTCTCTAGTTAGATAAAATTGCAAACAAGAGAACATTTTATGTAGATATATATTGGATATTTGTTCATGTCAGTGTCATGTTTAAGTGTGCAAAGAAGTTAGTATGTTTTGATTGATTTGCAGTACTCTATACTATATTTGTAAAGGTTTGATGCATAGTAGCATTGAGTGATGTTGAGAGACTTTATGTCTTTCAGTCTTCTAACATTTTTTTATTAGTAGAGAAAATAAAGAGAAAAAAACCATTGAAGGAACATATACTTGCCAAACATTCGTCTAAATTAAAACTTTAAGGAAAGAATTGTTCATGTTAATCACCTTGCCATGACCATGTATTCAAACAAGGATGGTATTCATTAGCTTACAGTAAGTGCACAGTATTCATTCATACACCATTAATACAGTAGCTGTATCCATTTACCAAAGAAAGATGTTGTAAATAAATAACTCACATTTTTTGTGCTACTTGGTAACATTTAATCTTTAACTTTAAACTTTATGACATCAAACTGTATGAATGGCATGTTCTTCTGTGTGATCAAGACGTATTATCATAATGGTCAATGGTCAAAATACTATCTATCGTGTAATAACTTAGGCCTATCTTTGCTCGGTGTCTGTACTGTAGTTACAGTGGTGTGGCAAATAACACCTTTGCCTTAAACACTTAACCCCCTCCCCTAAGTACACACACATCTTATACCATGCCTACATGTGCCTCTTGTAAGGAGATTCTGGTTTTTTAGCTTTAGACATTAGTTTTAATAATATATTACTTTATTACTTGCTTATTAATTCCCATATTACTTGTTTCCCAAGAAGTATTTTTCTTTCAAGAGTGTTGACACTATGCATGTCTCTTATTATTTTTGCACTTCATGCAGTCTTTATACCAAATTTATGTCTGACAGTTCAATTTTCTTTTCTCTAGTTAGATAAAATTGCAAACAAGAGAACATTTTATGTAGATATATATTTGCAAGCACTTCTTCAGGTTCCACCATAGCATCACCTCTGATTAAGAAGAAACTCATCCAGCAGACAGGGAGCCATCAAATGACAGGGGTAAGTCATGTGACAGTGAGATACTTAAAACATTCCACTTCTTTCTCTAGACCTTATCGCTCTCCTCTGATTTAGCTTGATACTGTGCTGGACTGACTACTGAAACAGTATTCTGCTCCACAGTCACCTCCCACTCCAACTCCAAACCAGCTGATGCGCACTGTTTAACAAGGAATTTCTTGATTGGCTGTTGCCATTGTATTGTATATCAGTTGTATTCTTTGTTAGGGTTAGGGATTAGCGCTGTTGTTAGCCAGTTAGGAGACTTCTTGTTAAAAAGTGCACATCGCCCCTCCCCCCCCCCCCCCCCGAAACTTCTACAATATTAGTAGATTTAGAATCTACCCAACATTCATAAGCTAGTAGTTACATCCTGTAGTATGTTGTGCCTTCATTACTGGATGTTTCAAAGTACCTGTATCCATACACAGTAACCACTGTGGGAGGAGCTGAACTGGGGGGGGGTATTTCTTCTGGGGTATGAGTGGAAACATACAAAAATGCAACAAGGCAAGGGTAATGTTTCATCTGCCAACTTTTCCAAGGAGGGAGGGGAAGGGGGGGGGGGCTAATGATGAATAACTTGTTCTCCGGCACAGGGATGGTTCAAATGGTCTGCAAAAACCCCCATTCTCAAAACTATTTGAGTGCATTTAGGTGAACATAGGGCTATTTTTACAACAGATAGGTTGATTTTCCTCTAAAAAATTATTTGCTGCTCTTTCGTTGGGAGATGATGACAAGTCATTTGTCATGTGTGTTTGAGTTGGTGAAAATGATAACGTGACATTGGTAATGTTTATATCTTTCCTTTTGCTTCTTTTTTTGTTAGAATGTCACAAGCTTGTTAGACCCACCGCAAGAATGGTTTGCAAGCACTTCTTCAACGTCTGTCTCAGAGTCAACTCTGTCAAAGAAGAAAGCTACCCAGCAGGCAGTGCCAAGTCATGAAATGATCTCTGTAAGTATTGTGACAGGGTTTAAATGTTGTTTTTCCTCCAGGCCTTACCTACATCCCACATGGTGCAGCTAGAGACTGCTACAGAACTTGCCACGTATAAACCAGTGAGGGTGGGTATGCTGTCCCCTTCCCTCTAGGCACCCTTCAAACCAAATCTATATCATGTCTGCCTCACGATTGCACTTGGTATGGCTTGCTCACTTAAATCTGAGAATGAATGAAGCAAGTGCTTTATGCTTTTTATGGACAGTCTTTGATTGTTTTAATTAAAGGATGATCTGTCGTCTCGTAAATAGGCAATAAAACGTATGCCGGATTCTGTATGACGTCACAGCATTTCCTTGTCTTGACTTCGATTATGAACTGATTCGATACACCATCGCTAATGTTACATTATCTATAGTGTATTGAATCAGCATTATCGACGGTGTGTCAAATCGGTTCACACTTGAAGTTAAGACAAGGGTTTGCTGTGATGTCATCCAAAATCCAGCATATGTTTTTACTGCCTTTTACGAGACAACAGGTCATCTTTAAATTTCTTTCTTTGACACTCCAGATGCTTGAGAGAGGATAATACATGTATGCAGAAAGGGGTCACCCCAATTTAAAAAAAAATAAATAAAAAAAAAAATCTGCTTTATTTTACAGGTAGCCCGTTGATTCTGCCCTCATCTTTCTTTCGTTTTGCTTCTCAATTAGAAAATGGAATATTGTAACTTAGCTTCTATCATCTCTATTTAAATTTATTTTCAGCCCCTTAATACTGGTCCGATGTGTGATGCACAGACGCAAACAGAAAAACAATGCAACGATAAAGAATGTCAGACAACTGGTCCCGATGTTGTTGTCAACTCTGTGGCTGTAGGAAGGGACCATACCTATGCCAAGAAACCATCACAGACCAGTGATGTAGTATCTGTTGTCCCACCAGAACCCATTCCAGAAAACACAACCACAACAGCACCAGTCTAAATCACCCCCATCAGAAACTGAGCCAGAGTCATCGCTACACAGTTCTGATCATGAGACAGGTGAGATTGATGATGTTCAAAAAGATCCCACTACTCCCCAGACAAAGAAGATGACCAGGACGATGATGATGAACTTCCCGAGGAGAGACCCTTTTGGAACAGAACTGTTGAAGACTGTAAATATTTAGTTTTTAGTTCTTGTCTGGACAAACTGTTTTACAAAATTAAATGTGATGAATGTTATTGCAATGTTGATGAGTATTAAGAGAAGTGTGGTGGGAACAGGATTATTTGTTACACTTCAATGTATTTCAGGACATGAAGTTATGAAGTGGGTTTCACAACCTTTGGTGGGTAAAAATGCCTGTTGGTAACTTACTGACAGCTGCAATCAATCACGTATTCTGGGCTTACCTACCAGCGCATGGCATCATTTGCAAATTTTTTAAATTTAAAGATATTTTCCCACACAATATTTTTTAACATTCAGAGGGAACTACCTCATACCTGAAGTAAATTCCACTTGGCTCAAAGAGCAATCATCATTAATTTCTAGCCTTCAAGGCAAACCCATCAGTATTGTAGGGGATGGACGTTGCGACTCACCAGGCTATTCTGCGAAGTACTGTATGCTATACCCTAATGGACATTGAGTCAGAGAAAAGTTATTGATTTTGAGTTGGTGCAGGTTTCAGAAACTGGCTCTTCCGTAAAAATGGAGGCAGTTGGATTCAAACGTTGTTTCTCTAGGGTCCTGGATGACCATAAACTCAATGTTGATAATTTGCCTCAGACAGGCATGTCTCTATTCGTAAAATTATGAAAGACAATTATAAAGATGTGAAACATAATTTTGATGTCTTTCATTTAGCAAAGAATATTAGTTCTAAATTAAGAAAAATTGCCAAGAAGAAGGATAACGAAGATATTGAATGCTGGATTGAATCCATTAATAATCATGTGTGGTGGTGTAGTAGAAACTGTGAAAAGGACCCATCAATGTTGGTTGAAATGTGGATGTCACTTACCCACCACATAGCAGCAAGCATTCATTTCATGACGACAACCGATTTACTTTGTTCAAGGAATGTCGCCACCCTGCCATTGATCCCAGTACAAACAGACGTAAGAAATGGCTGGTGGAAGGTTCTAGTGGCACATCAAGCATTAGTTAAGGTTGTTCTAAATAAGCGTCTCTTGAATGATATGAAGCATTTGGCAGAGTTTATGCATACTGGTGCACTAGAAGTTTTTCATAATGTCGTTCTGAAATATGCACCTAAACGACTGGATTTTGATTTCCCCTATATGTCTGCTAGGCTGAAGTTAGCTGCTTTGGACCATAATTACAATGTTGGAAGGGCACAAGCTGTTGTGCAGCAACCTTCTGCAAGTTCCAGTCAGAAGGGCGAGTTTGCAATACAAAAAGTCATTTTCAAAAATACAGAAGCAGTGGGTCTTAAAGCCTGTCTACGAAAAGAAGAAACTACAACTATGTGTTTGATATGATGGCTGGTGTTGTTAAGAGGAAACATGACAAACAAATAGATCCCATTGAGCTTGCCCCTGCCCAAAATATAGCACCTGTGCCTGCACCTACAAAGGAGGAAATGCTTGCCACACATTCATCTCGATTTTTAACTCTTAGCCTCGTAGAAAGCACTGTATTTGTAAGCAAAGAATTAGTCTTGTTTAACCACCTTGCCATAACTATTCAAACAAGGCCTGTTTGTATTCATGTTGCTTACATGTATTCAATTCCATGTGCAATATTAGAGGCTGTATCCATTCACCAAAAAGATCTTGTAAATAAATAACTCACATTTTTTGTGCTACTTGGTAACATTAAATCTTATAACTTCAAACTTTATGATATCAAACTGAATGAATGGCATGTTCTCCTGTGTGATCAAGACATATTATCATAATGGTCAATGGTCAAAATACTATCTATCGTGTAATAACTTAGGCCTATCTTTGATCGGTGTCTGTACTGTAGTTACAGTGGTGTGGCGAATAACACCTTTGCCTTAAACACTTAACCCCCTCCCCTAAGTACACACACATCTTATACCATGCCTACATGTGCCTCTTGTAAGGAGATTCTGAGTCTTTAACTACTAGTCATTAGTTTTAATAATATATTACTTTATTACTTGCTTATTATTCCAGTATTACTTGTTTCCCAAGAGGTATTTTTCTTTCAAGAGTGTTTGACACTATGCATGTCTCTTATTATTTTTGCACTTCATGCAGTCTTTATACAAATTTATGTCTGACAGTTCAATTTTCTTTTCTCTAGTTAGATAAAATTGCAAACAAGAGAACATTTTATGTAGATATATATTGGATATTTTGTTCATGTCAGTGTCATGTTTAAGTGTGCAAAGAAGTTAGTATGTTTGATTGATTTGCAGTACTCTATACTATATTTGTAAAGGTTTGATGCATAGTAGCATTGAGTGATGTTGAGAGACTTTATGTCTTGTCAGTCTTCTAACATTTTTTTTATTAGTAGAAGAAAATAAAGAGAAAAAAAAAACCATTGAAGGAACATATACTTGCCAAACATTCGTCTAAATTAAAAACTTTAAGGAAAGAATTGTTCATGTTAATCACCTTGCATGACCATGTATTCAAACAAGGATGGTATTCATTAGCTTACAGTAAGTGCACAGTATTCATTCATACACCATTAATACAGTAGCTGTATCCATTTACCAAAGAAAGATGTTGTAAATAAATAACTCACATTTTTTGTGCTACTTGGTAACATTTAATCTTTAACTTTAAACTTTATGACATCAAACTGTATGAATGGCATGTTCTTCTGTGTGATCAAGACGTATTATCATAATGGTCAATGGTCAAAATACTATCTATCGTGTAATAACTTAGGCCTATCTTTGCTCGGTGTCTGTACTGTAGTTACAGTGGTGTGGCAAATAACACCTTTGCCTTAAACACTTAACCCCCTCCCCTAAGTACACACACATCTTATACCATGCCTACATGTGCCTCTTGTAAGGAGATTCTGGTTTTTAGCTCTAGTCATTAGTTTTAATAATATATTACTTTATTACTTGCTTATTAATTCCCATATTACTTGTTTCCCAAGAAGTATTTTTCTTTCAAGAGTGTTGACACTATGCATGTCTCTTATTATTTTTGCACTTCATGCAGTCTTTATACCAAATTTATGTCTGACAGTTCAATTTTCTTTTCTCTAGTTAGATAAAATTGCAAACAAGAGAACATTTTATGTAGATATATATTGGATATTTGTTCATGTCAGTGTCATGTTTAAGTGTGCAAAGAAGTTAGTATGTTTTGATTGATTTGCAGTACTCTATACTATATTTGTAAAGGTTTGATGCATAGTAGCATTGAGTGATGTTGAGAGACTTTATGTCTTTCAGAGTCTTCTATCTCTCTAACTTTTTTTATTAGTAGAGAAAATAAAGGAGAAGAAAAAACCATGAAGGAACATATACTTGCCAAACATTCGTCTAAATTAAAACTTTAAGGAAAGAATTGTTCATGTTAATCACCTTGCCATGACTATGTATTCAAACAAGGATGGTATTCATTAGCTTACAGTAAGTGCACAGTATTCATTCATACAGCATTAATACAGTAGCTGTATCCATTTACCAAAGAAAGATGTTGTAAATAAAAAAACACAATTTTTTGTGTGCATTGGTTACTAAAGACTGAAAACGTCCAACTATATGGTATTACCTGTACAAACGACATGTTTTTTTCCACTAAGACTATCTTTACAGTGCCAATTGTTTAAGTACTTACTGTATATATTCTGTTATTATTTAATCTTTGATTGGGTCCTGCACATGGGAAGGGTGGTAAGGAAATATATTTTATTTTAAATCCTAAGAACAAAAGTTTGTTTGCCTTAAACACATTCCCCCCCCCCCCACACACACACACACCAGGACCATAGCCCAGTGTTTACACTAGGGATCAAAATATGTGTGGGAAATTTGCCACTTTCACAAGTTTTTGGGGGAGATTTCAGATAGTACATAGGAAACAGTACAGGAATTTCCTGCAGACAAATATTTTCTTTGCAGGACTTGTGAACTGAGTGCGGGAATCGCGCAATCCCGCACCTCAATGTAAACACTGCCATAGCCTGAGCAAAATCTCTGGGGGCAGGGGGTGGGGCGGCTGGGGGGGGGGGGGGGGGGGGGGGGCGGGGGCGGCGGGGGGGCGGGGGGCGGGGGGGGGGGGGCCGGCCGGCCGGGCTGGGGGGGCGGGGGGGGGCGGGGGGGGGGGGGGGGCGGGCTGGGCGGGGGGCGGGCAGTTTGGGGCCAGGGGGCTGGGGGGGCAGGGAGGGCTAGTTCCAACACTTGTCACTACATAGACTGTCCACCCATTTACTTAGCACGTAGTGTATGTACGAGTCTGGAAATCTTGAAGGGTGGCCAGTTGCCTCCCCCCCGCCACACACGACACACTATTACCACCATGTTCCGAACTGTGCCTTCATTTGAGAGATTCTGGATTTTATTATCCACTTCAATTTGTCTCAGGTTATTATTCTAACCTCTGGTGCTTAGTTTCCCAATATAATTTTTTCCATTGTGTTGATGTGCATGTCTATTTCCACTTTTTGGGGGGAACATTTATGCAATTTTCCTACCATATTTAATATCTCTTCAATTCACTTTTTTCA